>JAWPHD010011650.1:0-82055 GCA_037043455.1 Cyrtodaria siliqua
ATTTCACCGTTGAATAAATGTATGCTTATGTGATATATCTTCAAGCCTGGAAAGTTTTAAAATAATCTAAAATATATGAGCTGAGAAAATTGAATTTAAACAGAAAATGATTCTTTAATACCAATGATTCTATACACCCCAAAGCACTGTATGTCTGTGGCAAAATATACTCAATAATGTTGCAACTTATCAAGTTGTGTTTGCAAGCCCTGTGCACTATTACATAATAGAACAATGTAATCAGGCAATATGGTTTGGTGTAGTTACTGAACTAACGCGTGCATAACTAGATTTTAAAACAGGAATAATGCAAAAACTTTCAAAATTGTATACAAGTTCTATGGGGGCACTATTAAAAAAAAAGGCGCTTCTTTCAGCCAAAGGTTTTTCTGCAGTAATTCGAGCAATTTAAATAATACGTACATCAGTCATATATCATTAGAACTGGCATTTTTAGTGGTACATAAAACTACTTTACTTTTGAAAATCAGTTGAGAAATAAATATTTTACAGCCAAAATGATTTTTTGATGGGGCTTTTCCTATGTAAATTCCTTGTTGGTGGGACAGCAGAAAATTACAAAATGTCAAATAACTTCAGTAAAACTTGATATTTTGTTATAAAACTTTCAGGGTGTCTTAATGTACTAATATCCAACAATTTGCAGAATTTTGCATTGAAAATGACCCATCAAAATCAACTTTCGCACATGAAATTTTTATTTCTCAACCGATTTTGAAAAGTAAGGTATTTTTATTTACCACTAAAAATGTCTGTTCCACTGATGTATAACTTATGTAGGTAGTAGATTAATTATATCATGAAAGTCCAAAAAACCTTTGGCTGAAACAAGCGCCCCAAACAATAAGTTTCCTATTTAGCTCCCACTACACGACTCCTGTCTATTAAAAATCTGTTCAGCCAAGTCAAAGCTCAGTAAGCCTTTCCTGACGCTTTCGCGATAAAGTGTCGTTATTTAGAATCCTGGTCATGTTCCTACCGCCTGCTTGGAGTAAGCCATTTGTAAACAATTGTAAACAGTGCTGCCGTCTATCGGTAACAAGTGTTTGTGAAGGATGTTTCCAGACGCTCACTCCGTTCGCTCAGAAAAGGTGGGCATGCGGCTGGGTGATAGAGACTAGAAGTGTAGCAGGAACATAAAGTATTGCAGGAACAGGAAGTGTAGCAGGGACAGGAAGTGTAGCAGGAACAGAAAGTGTAGCAGGAACAGAAAGTGTAGCAGGAACAGGAAGTGTAGTACGAACAGGAAGTGTAGTAATCACAGAATGCAGACATATAAATGCACGCATTTAGAATTGTCTCAGAAATAAGAATTTCGCATAATTTACCCTTGAAGGAGACGCGGTGGCCCGGTGGCGAATATGTTTGACTCTGAATGTGGAGATGATCGGTTTACATGGACGCATGTACGTCAGTTCAAAATTAAAGTGTGAAATATCACAAACATAACATGACAAAGAGGCATCGCCTTGGAACGGCTAGTGGCAAAATGGCGAATTGTATGTAGTAGCCTCTCGGCGGTAGGGTTGAAACCGAATTGTATGTAATAGCCTTTCGGCGGTAGGGTTGAAACCGAATTGTATGTAATAGCCTTTCGGCGGTAGGAGTACCACCCAATTGTATGTAGTAGTAGGGTTGACACCGAATTGTATGTAGTAGTAGGGTTGACACTGAATTGTATGTAGTAGTCTCTCGGCGGTAGGGTTGACACCGAATTGTATGTAGTAGTAGGGTTGACACCGAATTGTTTTTAGTAGTAGGGTTGACACCGAATTGTATGTAGTAGTCTCTCGGCGGTAGGGTTGACACCGAATTGTATGTAGTAGTAGGGTTGACACCGAATTGTATGTAGGAGTCTCTCGGCGGTAGGGTTGACACCGAATTGTATGTAATAGTTGGGTTGACACCGAATTGTATGTAGTAGTAGGGCTGACACCGAATTGTATGTAGGAGTCTCTCGGCGGTAGGGTTGACACCGAATTGTATGTAGTAGTAGGGTTGACACCGAATTGTATTTAGTAGTAGGGTTGACACCGAATTGTATGTAGTAGTAGGGTTGACACCGACTTGTATGTAGGAGTCTCTCGGCGGTAGGGTTGACACCGAATTGTATGTAATAGTAGGGTTGACACCAAATTGTATGCAGTAGTAGGGTTGACACCGAATTGTATGTAGTCTCTCGGCGGTAGGGTTAACACCGAATTGTATGTAGTAGTAGGGTCGACACCGAATTATATGTAGTAGTCTCTCGGCGGTAGGGTTGACACCGAATTGTATGTAGTAGTAGGTTTGACACCGAATTGTATGTAGTAGTCTCTCGGCGGTAGGGTTGACACCGAATTGTACGTAGTAGTCTCTCGGCGGTAGGGTTGACACCGAATTGTATGTAGTAATCTCTCGGCGGTAGGGTTGACACCGAAATTGTATGTAGCAGTCTCTCGGCGGTAGGGTTGACACCGAATTTTATGTAGTAGCAGTGTTGATATCGAATTGTATGCAGTAGTAGGGTTGACACCGAATTGTATGTAGTAGTCTCTCGGCGGTAGGGTTGACACCGAATTGTATGTAGTAGTAGGGTTGACACCGAATTGTATGTAGTAGTCTCTCGGCGGTAGGGTTGACAACAAATTGTATGTAGTAGTAGGGTTTACACCGAATTGTATGTAAAAGTCTCTCGGCGGTAGGGTTGGCACCGAAATTGTATGTAGCAGTCTCTCGGCGTTAGGGTTGACACCGAATTGTATGTAGTAGCAGGGTTGACACCGAATTGTATGTAGTAGTCTCTCGGCGGTAGGGTTGACAACGAATTGTATGTAGTAGTAGGGTTTACACCGAATTGTATGTAGAAGTCTCTCGGCGGTAGGGTTGATACCGAATTTTATGTAGTAGCAGTGTTGATATCGAATTGTATGCAGTAGTAGGGTTGACACCGAATTGTATGTAGTAGTAGGGTTGACACCGAATTGTATGTAGTAGTCTCTCGGCGGTAGGGTTTACAACGAATTGTATGTAGTAGTAGGGTTTACACCGAATTCTATGTAGAAGTCTCTCGGCGGTAGGGTTGGCACCGAAATTGTATGTAGCAGTCTGTCGGCGGTAGGGTTGACACCAAATTTTATGTAGTAGTAGGGCTGACATCGAATTGTATGCAGTAGTAGGGTTGACACCGAATTGTATGTAGTAGTCTCTCGGCGGTAGGGTTGTCACCGAATTGTATGTAGCAGTCTGTCGGCTGTAGGGTGGACACCGAATTTTATGTAGTAGTAGGGTTGACACCGAATTTTATGTAGTAGTAGGGTTGACACCGAATTGTATGTAGTACTAGGGTTGACACCGAATTGTATGTAGTAGTCTCCCGGCGGTAGGTTTGACACCGAATTGTATGTAGTAGTCTCTCGGCGGTAGGGTTGACACCGAATTGTATGTAGTTGTCTCTCGGCGGTAGGGTTGACACCGAATTGTATGTAGCAGTCTCTCGGCGGTATGGTTGACACCGAATTGTATGTAGCAGTCTCTCGGCGGTAGGGCTGACACAGAATTGTATGTAGCAGTCTCTCGGCGGTAGGGTTGACATCGAATTGTATGTAGTTGTCTCTCGGCGGTAGGGTTGACACCGAATTGTATGTAGCAGTCTCTCGGCGGTAGGGCTGTCACAGAAGTGTATGTAGCAGTCTCTCGGCGGTAGGGCTGACACAGAATTGTATGTAGCAGTCTCTCGGCGGTAGGGTTGACATCGAATTGTATGTAGTTGTCTCTCGGCGATGGGGTTGACACCAAATTGTATGTAGTAGTCTCTCGGCGGTAGGTAGGGCTGACACCGAATTGTATGTAGTAGTCTCTCGGTGGTGGGGTTGACACCGAATTGTATGTAGTAGTCTCTCGGTGGTAGGGCTGACACCGAATTGTATGTATTAGTCTCTCGGCGGTGGGGTTGACACCGAATTGTATGTAGAAGTCTCTCGGTGGTAGGGCTGACACCGAGTTGTATGTAGTAGTCTCTCGGTGGTGGGGTTGACACCGAATTGTATGTAGTAGTCTCTCAGTGGTAGGGCTGACACCGAATTGTATGTATTAGTCTCTCGGCGGTAGGGTTGACACCGAATTGTATGTAGAAGTCTCTCGGTGGTAGGGCTGACACCGAGTTGTATGTAGTAGTCTCTCGGTGGTGGGGTTGACACCGAATTGTATGTAGTACTCTCTCGGTGGTAGGGCTGACACCGAATTGTATGTATAAGTCTCTCGGCAGTGGGGTTGACACCGAATTGTATGTAGAAGTCTCTCGGCGGTGGGGTTGACACCGAATTGTATGTAGTAGTCTTTCGGCGTTAGGGTTGACACCGAATTGTATGTAGTAGTCTCTCGGCGGTAGGGTTGACACCGAATTGTATGTAGCAGTCTCTCGGCGGTAGGGTTGACACCGAATTGTATGTAGCAGTCTCTCGGCGGTAGGGTTGACACTTAATTGCATGTAGTAGTCTCTCGGCGGTAGGGTTGACACCGAATTGTATGTAGTAGTCTCTCGGCGGTAGGGTTGACACCGAATTGTATGTAGTAGTCTCTCGGCGGTGGGGTTGACACCAAATTTTATGTAGTAGTCTCTCAGCGGTGGGGCTGACACCGAATTGTATGTAGTAGTCTCTCGGCGGTGGGATTGACACCGAATTGTATGTATTAGTCTCTCGGCGGTAGGACTGACACCGAATTGTATGTAGTTGTCTCTCGGTGGTGGGGTTGACACCGAATTCTATGAAGTAGTCCGCGGCGGTAAGGCTGACACCGAATTTTACGTAGTAGTCTCTCGGCGATAGGGTTGACACCGAATTATATGTTTGTTTGTTTGTATGGTGTTTTACGTAATTTTCAAAACATGTAATGTTATATATGACGGTCGATTTTTTGTGGTGGAGGCACACCACTTTCCATGAGTAGAACCAGTACTGTTCATTTCCCGCAATCCGTAAGAATCGACTCTTCCTCACTTACAAGTCGAGCTCCCAGTTGGATTTAAAACCACAGCGGTGAGAGGCAAATGTTTACAACGTAATGTCGTTAACCATTCAGCCACAGAGATGTATTGTATTGCATGTAGTAGTCTCTCGGCGGTAGGGTTGACATCGAATAGTAGTAGTCTCTTGAGTTTTAAGTGAGTTTGAAATGAAAGCAAGTCCAATAGCTTAAATTCGTAATTATTGTGATTGTGGTCAAACTTGCCGTTTAACTGTTTTTACCAAATATGAAATAAAGAACATTGCTAGTTTAAATCAGTCAAGCTCAACCGTAATATGCACTCAAAGCAAACTTGCATGTCGTTATTAATCTGATGATATGATATACTGACAATCGATATGCGTCTGAAATGCTTTACATTAATGATTAAACTGTGAACGGAAATTTAATGGTTAATCTAATGCTCAGCACTTAATTGGTAATTTATGTATGAATATTTATATGAATCTTGTTATAAAATAGAACAATGTATAAAAACACGCCAACAAAACAGTGCAGGTATAAATGTAGAACATAAAAAGTAACATTGTTCATAGAATACATTTTCAAGAAACAGCTGTATCAAGGAAATACAGAAACAAAGTAATCGGCATGTGTGACAATAGGGTGCATAGTCACGGCCAGTGGCAAGCAGGACAATTGGTGTGTATGTGTGTGTGTGGGGAGTGGTGGGGGGAGAGGAAGGGGGAGGGCCAGAGAGTGGGGATTAAAACCAGGTTTAAGGTCCATCAAACCTCACTCTTAGCCTATTCACTAAGACGAGACGGTGTAAATAAAGAAATTCACGCCGGGTAATACGCTCTAAATTAAAAGATACAGGGGCGATTACGAAGTACTCTTTTAATAGGTCACACGAACACACATCATAGTTTAGTATCCTGTATCATGTTGTTACCGTTTGAAAAATGTCAAGGTCACGTAGTACACAGTCAAACACAAATAACTGAATGTGAACATAAAAGTATTCACAGCTTCAACATAGTTGAAATTGCTGATGATAGGCCAAGAAAAAAAAAATCGTGTTTCAGGTTCCCAACCAACACTATGTTTTGTCTCGATTATAACCTTTTTATCCTTGTTTCAAAAAAAAAATTATAATAAAAGAAGAAAAAAGAGAGAAAAAATCGCGATCTCTTGTGCCGCGATGATGACGATATTGCTACCGACAAATTGGTGGCCGATATTATCGGGGTGGTTCATCCTTCATATAAAGGCTACAATATTACTATCACTGGTTCTGTATGTATTTTTCCTAGCAACACATCTTCATGTAATGAGTTCAAAGTCCATTTTGGAGTAATTTTAAATTATATATATTAATAGTTACATCCTTGACGCCCTCAAAATCAGAGTTTAGAATATGTTTTCTGGTTGT
This sequence comes from Cyrtodaria siliqua, assembly GCA_037043455.1. Taxonomy (NCBI): domain Eukaryota; kingdom Metazoa; phylum Mollusca; class Bivalvia; order Adapedonta; family Hiatellidae; genus Cyrtodaria; species Cyrtodaria siliqua. The sequence goes on from JAWPHD010011650.1 coordinate 6,404, forward strand.
AATTTCTACCTTTATGTAGTAAAAAACAAAACAAAACAAAATATACTGCATATTTCTGATATGTAACTGCTTACTAAGTAAACATATACTAGTATATATTATATATTACTTTGACCATTTACATTGAAAAGGAAAATAGACTGTGGAATCTAGGAACAGCGTTCTCCTATCATATATTAGTCTGGTTTGCTTAAATGCTCGGAGACAGGTAACGTTACCTGTAAACGGGATCAAATGGACAGACATATTAGTAGACCCAATACGAAAACTTTTCATCACTTTATAATCAAAGTTGACAGCAGGTAAAGCAGCCAAACAGGAAATGTAGATTTCAATGAATACAGTCAACCCTAACCCGCCTTAAAACAAGCAACACTTACAATGCAAATAAGAAGAAAGAAGTGACGTCACAAACATCTTGGACCCCAAGCGGCAACATGGGATTGTTTCCCAAGGGCGATTATCGTTTGAAGCTATACTATATGTAATGTTTACATGACAGATTATTCAACATAAATTGTGTGTCTTATGCATTTTAAGAGGTTGACCCATTTGCAGTTCGCCAGTATGTTTTCCTCTTTGATTGTGGGGTGACCCGACAGAGTGAGGGCCATATGATGACTTCTTCTTAAAGTAAATCCTTAAACAAATGGTAATGTTTGTTTGCAATCATGTCGTGTCGTATCCTTAACTGTTTATTCTCATTTGCTCTGCCTTCTAGCAGGTCAATGAGTACATACGTTGAAACTTTCCAGGATTTTGTTTATATTAATATATACATGGTATCGCACATATATAATAATAATATATACATGTTTGCCTATTATGCTGATTAGTTCGTTAGAGGGTACAGCATGGCAGGGATCTCTTTATTTATACTGTCCCGTTTTATTGAGATGACAATAGGGTAAGAGCGAGGTTTGTTGCACCCTAGAACCTGGTTTAAATCCAAAGCGATCTCTGTCTTTCGTTTATCATTTGTTTAAAAGCACATCTGTAACCCATAAACAGCACAGTGTACTGCCATGGAAAAAAGTTACAAACAGTGATGCAAGGAAATGGCAATGCACGTCTCAACCTTTCGCTTGTTTAAGACGTTCGTCTTGTTAAACCGTTTGCCAAGATTGTTATTTGTTTTGTCTAATTGACTCAATAACAGTAGCGGAAATATAAAAATCCCAGAATACAAGAATAACCAAAGGTCGAAAGGGAAATGCTGCATTCACCATGTTCACAAACTGCAGAAACCAAAATCACGCATACAACACACAAACACATACAACAATTATAGAAACATAGTATGCGATATCACAAACATAAAACGGTTGACAATAAGGGGTTCCACAAGTAGTATAGAGAGTAGGGGTTTTGGCACAGTTTCTCCTCGCGAAAAGATTCACTCAAGAAACTAATAATACCTCACCTGAGGCTAGAAGCTATTTAAATAAAGTCACGCCCGAGTTAGAAGCCTCGGATGCATACTATTAGCTACTCGAGCAGTCCTTCCAAAAGAAACTCCGCTGATATCCCTACTCTCCGTCCTACTAATCAATCCGGTTGTCATTTTAATAACATAACATTTAGGCAAAGTCAGACGGAACCGGGAAGTAGTCTTCATCATCGCTCTGCATATCATTTTTACCATGGAGTATTTTATTTTTCTACACTTTGCTATTTTGTATTTCATTTCAAGAAGCTCTTCTCTGTTTCCGTCCAGCTCACGTTCATTCTTATCCATTTCAACCAACAGTCGTCTGTTTTTAGTATCCATGAAATCATCACGAACTAATTCATATTCTACTTGGAGTTGCCTACCTCTCATCAATTCTCTTCTATATTTATCTTTTAAATTGTTAAGTTTTCTGCAAATCTTTTCTAATCTTTCTTGTTCCATTATATAATAATACTATATATAATTATGTTTAAGCCCTTATTTAATATTTTCAATATCCTTAAATGAGACCCAACTATTGAAATCCTCATTGTAGCCCTTCCATTTAATTAATGCTTGTTGTTTTTTTGTAATCACGTCGTATTACTTTTTCAATTCTGAATACTTCTTGGTCAGCTTTTATCATTTCTAACTCATAAAAGCTTCCATCAATGTTTTCGTTGTTTAAATCTTTTATTTTGTATGTCACAGGATTTGTGTTTTGAATTTCATCAACAACAAATATTTCTTCGGTCCAATTTGGGGTATAACCTTTCTCAAACGTTCTTTTATATTTGCTAATTCTAACATTATCCCCTATTTTAAACTTTGGCTTAATTTGAGTACTTTTCATCTTTCCATACAAGTTGAAATACACCGTACCTTTATTCTTTTCATCACTAGCTTCAGCCGGTGTCATTTTAATACTCCGATGTTTTGTATTATTATACTTATCAACTATCGCCTGAAGCACGTCTAAATACGTATTTGTATTTTTAGCTGTAAAATATTTCCACATCTTTTCTTTTAATGTCCTGTTAAATCGTTCAATTACTACAGCTTTTCCGAAATTAAAAGTGTGATACATTTCGATATTAAGAAATTGCTTAAACGTCTTGTTATAAAACTCCACACCTTGATCAACCCACAACAATTTACACTGTCTTCCTGTACTGATTATCTGTTGGAACGCTTTGGTAATTTCTAAACCAGTTTTATTTGGAACCGGTACAACCCAAGCAAATTTACTAAATACATCAATAACAGTGAGCAAATATTTAATACCTTTATTATACTTTGAAACGATTGCATGTCAACCAAGTCAGCAGACCATATTTTATCAATTTCATTAACAATTACACGGCGTTGAGTGTACTTTCTTTGTATAGGTATATGAAGTTCATCTGCTAACTTGTCAGTCCATTTCAACGCCTTTTCTCGTTTTTTTGGGTTTCCGAGTCCTATTTTATATTTTGCACTAATAACTGGTTTTACTATCAAATTCTTAGCAATCTTTTCTCCAATAGTTTTAGACTTACTAGATTTCAAACCAGTAAGCATGTTTGTATCACACATTGATTTATTACTAGGATTTTCATCATAACAAATATCACGATCTTTGCAAACAGCATCTAACTCATTTACCGGCTCTCCGCTTTCAAGCGGATCACCCGGACCGCAATATTTATAACCAGGAAGTGTTAGTCCCTTGTTGGGCAGCAAAGGGAGCAAAGCTTTATGAATATCAATATTTCCACCTTCTGTGTTTTTAACAATACTTTGTTTTAGTAATACCACAAGATGCACAAGTTGCTCTTAACATTTTTCTACCATTGTTTGCTAAAACGTACTTAGGATCAACATTTTCAGTGACCATTTTTTCTTTTATACAATAGCTCATATATAATATGATTAGATTAAACTTCGTTTACAAAATATGATTTTATGATGTTTTCATTTTCTACTGGTTTGTATGGTTTTAATAATTTATAAAGAATATCATACACGCTATTTCCTTCTTGCAACTTTTTGGCAAAGTACAGACAGAAATATCCGCACAGGACACTTGTTTTATCTTGATATTGAATGGTGTTGTATTTTATATCAGGTATGTAAGTTAAAACTTCTTTTGGTGGGCTAAGGCCAAACGGATCGAAGTAATAATTATCATAGTAACAAGTCCAGTGTGTACCAGGTCCAATATAATCATCAAGATTAATAATACCGCTTTCTTGTTTTTTTTTGTTTTGTTGGTAATTTGTTCTTGCTAAACACTCCCCTGAATTTTTGTATGCCTAACCGCTTAACCCACTTTATTATGTCTAAGTTAGAGATAGGCTCGTTTTTGAAAATTAACTTTTTTTTATGAATGGGATACTTCTGTACGGTCTAATTTGTGAGTCTACATGTAAACCTTTTCCACGATCAATTCTTAGTCCCTGTCCTCTTCTATCTACTTGCAAACCTTTTCCAGTTAAGCCACTAATAAGAGATCCGATCAATGGAATTCCTAATGATGCAAGCATTCCAAGAAATCCCCCGTCCTGCTGGGTTTTTTTTGTTAGTTTAACAGTGCAGCGACCTTTTGACTTTGCTATTTTATTTTTTTGTGCAGCTGTTAATTTATTTGATTTTAGAAGTGTTTGTTTTTTATCCAACAGTTGCTGTTACATCTTGCTGTTTTTTATCACTGGGAACAGTTACCGTTTTAGGAACAGTTGCCATTTTATTACTAGAAGCACTTGCCATTACGTCTTGCAGTTGTTTTTTTGTTAGTTTAATACTGCAGCAACCTTTTGACTTTGCTATTTTTTTTTTTTTTGTGCAGCTGTTAATTTATTTGATTTTAAAAGTGTTTGTTTTTTATCAGCAGGAACAGTTACCATTCCATTTCCAAATATTTTACCAATTCCAGTACTTGCCTGACCGCTAAGTGCCCCTGTTGCTAAAGGCCCTAAAATCTTTGGGGCAAATCTAGCGACTGTTGGTAATATTGGTTTAGTTAACAAACCAGCTAATGCACCTAAAAAGCCCCCATTTTTAGACTGAGACCTCATTTGTGATTTTGATATACTTATATCTAATCCCCGCCCATCAGATTTAGCTTTGTTAATATTGTTAATCTGAGTAGCTGTCAGCGACAAGGGGAAAATCCCAGTCAGTTGGTTATTTTTTAACCTGAGTGTTATTTCACTCTTATCCTCATAAGCCCTCGCTAAACTCTGTTTTTGCCCATCTGTTAAATTTACTGAATAATTTACGTAAGTCATATATATTATAAGTTAGATTAAACTACAGCCGTCGGGTTGGAAGATAAGCTTTAGCTTAGACTACTACCAATTCATTTCCGACAGTATCAATAACTACATCTACTTCATAGAGAACCAGAGCATAAACTTTATAAGAAGCCCCCGGAGGTATATTTAGCTTATATCTCAAACTTAGATGTTTTGGATCAATACTGACTTCATTTTCCTTGTAACTCAAATCAAAATGTATCATTCCGAAAAGAGTTTTAAAATTACTCACATTGAGTAAAGTTCCAGTGTTTATATGATTTTGCTTGTAAGAATAATTAATAACATCTCTGAATATTCCTATGATATTATCATAACTATATTCGGTTTCTGGATAATAAACTCCATTTCCAACTTCCAGTCTAGCCGATTGTAAATAGCAATTAGTATTAGCAGCATTTACCTTAAACGTATCCAAAAGATGAGGATTTTGTGTTTTAGAAGAATTCTTGTCCGACCTTTGCAAATACACAAACACATGTTTGGGATTTTTAACACCAGCCGTTATTCTAAATACAGATTCAGTTAGTCGAGAACTTCCGCTTTCTTGTATCATTTCACGAAGATAAGTCCATCTTGTTGATGTCATATGATTTGTCATTACATAACTTAAACCATCTGAGTTAAATATCATTCTGGGTATCCACAAAACTAATTTATTAATAACTTCCGCTTTCTTGTATCTATTCACGAAGATAAGTCCATCTTGTTGATGTCATATGATTTGTCATTACATAACTTAAACCATCTGAGTTAAATATCATTCTGGGTATCCACAAAACTAATTTATTAATAACTACTCGGCCATCATCACCACCAGCTTTGAAAATTAGCACATTATCATCTGTCAGTTGCAAGCTGATTTGAATTTGACTAGGATGAAGCATGTATGTTTCCAAACCTACAAAGAAGAAATAATTGTTTAATGGGATTATAGAGTCAACTATCTGATTAGTTATGATTAAAGCATGACGAATCGCAAATCCTGAATTATAACCAACTTGATCATTTCGAGATTCTGCCACAGCCGTATTATCTAAATAAAAGTATTCGTTTGTTCCGGTTGTCTTTACATAATCGTCAGAAATTTCAAGGAAGCTTTTGACATTAACAAATCTGTGAAGATTATTTTCATCGTAAACTATCTTTCCATTTTGCTTTACTTGCGTTTGATCAATCAGTGAAGCTGCATCGTTAATCAGAGCTTGAGCCAAATGCGCATTCTGACGATAATGAAACTTTAAAGGGGTAACCATTGGTGTGTTTAGTGCTGTTTAAACCTTCTTTCTAAAACGACAGGCCTAATGTGGCCCTGTACCATTCGATTAGCAGTAGCATATTAAACATACAATATATAGCGGAAATACGCACCCTGCGTTTCTTTTTCCTTTCAGTATATTATATTGATTACTTCGAAACATCTATATATACTAGTAATTAGATTATTTTTTATTAATTAATCGATTAATTCTCGCATGAATTCCCCTTCCGGAAAGTAATCTATTAATTTTTGTATTTACATCTCCTTCAGTTTTAGCCGCAACTTCTTTTTTGTTATCAGCCTTTGTAAGTTCTTTTAAAATTATCTCACCTTTTGGTTTAGGTTTAATAACTGAAACTAATTTATCAGCAGCCATTTTTCCTACTTCATCTCCAAGTTTTTTAGAACCACTCTCTATGATTTATTTACCAACAGTTTCTAATGCTTTTTTACCCTGCTGTTTTCACAGACTCACTGGATATCTTTGATCCGACTTTTGAAAAAATGTCAAATATGCCAGCTCCAGTTAATCGATCAACTTGAGTATATATTCCCGTACTAGTGTCATAAACTTTTTTTAAACATGCCATATAACTTATGTTACATTAATTCCTTCAAAACAAATCGAAATGATGTGTGGACACCATTAAGATTAATAATTTTACCGGAGAAATCGGTTATGTAATACTGTTAATGATCGTTTTGTTTACTTCGCAGAACCCGACTCTCATCGGTTCATTTTCAAAAGGATACGCTCTAGTAAGAGCAGCTGTACTTATTTCATAAATGACATCCCCGTATGATCCATCAACAATAGAATTACTTATCAAGTCACAGTGGATATACAATGTATCGATAGAATTTGTTATGTCTGGTATTACGGTTCCAAATTTAGTTTCTCTAATAACTGCATCTTTGTCAAACCCGATCAAGGTGTGAAAGTTTGATTCTCTCAAATCAAGCACAAAGTTATTATTAATGGTAACTAAACATTTGAAACTTGATAAATCAAACTCAATTTTTATCGGGACAGGCGTGTCATCAGTTAAATCATTGTTTACAGTCAAAATGATATATAGGGTCCTACTTCTTTTATGTAATTATCAATATCAGCATAACTGAAATTTCCATTTCTAAAAATAATACTTTTCCAATCTGTTCCATTGTGATACCTTATCACTTTGTTATTAAAATCTTCACTAATATTATACCACGAGTAAGTCATGGAATTAATCTTATCGAGTCCAATGCCATACTGTTTGTTCCTACCTAATATTAATAGTATTTCAAACACAGTTGTAAAGTTACTCGGTGTATTTGAGCTATTAATTATTGATGCTTTGTCTGATGATAATACAATTTTTTGTTCCATATAATATAGGATGGATAAATTTAATCACTTAAATAAAATAGTTTAAAGCTTGATTTTTCAAAATTGAATACTTGAGTAGTGTTACCTTTTATGTTTGAAAAGATAGTCCAAAAATGTGATTTCGGAAGATATGCTTCAAATGTTCCTTTTAGTATTCGTTTACCATTTTCTATTTTTGGTCGAGTAATTGACTCACCAGCATTAAACAGACTAAAATATGCTATACCATTGCCTGTTTTTGCAAATATATATGTAAGGTCTGCTTAACGCCCGGGTTTTACAATTGTTACGCCGCGGGAAGGTTCACCACCACCGGGATATTCTGTAGCATATTCTCCACTTTTTACAAATGAACTATATACGAAAGTAAACGCTTTGAGAAAACTACTACGTTTGGTTATTTGAAGTGGTCTTCGTGTCGGATATGACGCATAACTATCGAGGTTATCTTGAATAATACTTATTCCGTCTATCGTATATTCAACAAGCAGAATCCGACTTAAATAGTCTACTTTTACTTTCAATCCATCAATTATACCAATAACTGCTGTGTGCCGACTATCAGACTTTTAATTATGTTCTTTAAGAAAAGCTATTTCACCATCAAAAGCTTTGCTTCTTTCATCCTGAGCAGCTTTCAATTGCTTTGAAACATCACCAATAGCAGTCTCAAGTTTATCAGTGTCAACCAGTTTGTTCAGAGCAGTCTCCAGCGACTTACCGTCAACCATTTTCATTTTGATGTCTTCAAATTCTTTGTTGATATCGTCGACGTTAGTGGTTGTCCGCTCATGTAATATTTTAATTTGAGTTATTTTGGTAGTAAAAGCAGTTCTCATTTGTTTTGAAGCATCGGCAATAGCAGTTTCTAGTTCATTGTTATCAACCATTTGTTTGTTGATTCCCTCGATCCGTGTATTAATATTTTGAACACCAGTTCTTATTTGTTCACTTAATTTCTTGAAGGTTTCACTCTCTTCCAATACATCTTTCTTTTCTAACTCTTTAAGCATCACCCAAAAGTTTTATTTCATCTTTCAATCCGTTTTGAATTTCAATCATTTTCTCACGGTTTGCTTGTAACTTTGTTTGTATCAGACTTAGTTTATCATCAACACCTGTTGTTAAAGGGACAATGTCCGTAACTTTTAGCTTATAAAAAACACACACTAATTATGTTCGCAAACATTACACACCAAACATTATTGAATATTTATTAATTAAAAGCAAGATTGTTTGACAGAATTCAATCGCGGTACAAAAAAAAGAGAAACCGCTTCGGGCGTTTGAACTCGCAGCCCAAACTAAAATTAAACTCGCGGTTATAATAGTGAGCGTGGGCGTAAAGTATGTCGACATCCGCTCCTGACTGAGCTAACCGGGCTATACATATAACGCATTACATACTATGGTGAAATCCTAATGCGCTAATGGAAGTCACGTGATCGCAGAAAAGGTAAATATGGTGGGTCCCACTTTATTTACAAATAATAATTAAAGCTTCTTTTTTTTCAAACTCACGAATGTATTACTACAGACTTCTTAGGGTCTATGCTCATGTTTTCATGTATATATTTCACTGAATAAAAGTCAGACGGTTATTTGGTTATGCTCAATATCTGCTTACTTGCGGACAGTGTCCCTTTAAATCTTTCATCATATCTGGAATTTTATCAGTGTTATAATCACGTATGCTTTTTGCAACTCTTCTTACAGTAAATTGCTTTGTTGCTGCGTCATCTGCTTTATCGGGATTGCCAACATTGATAATTTTATTTTTATTCATGTCAAGATCACTTCTCAAAACATTTTCCTGGTTTGTGCCTTTGTTAAGATAATTAACCAGATGTTTTTGTTTTACATACTCAGACAGCACAATACCAAAATTTGTAAAATTAAAGCTGCCAGTAGTAACTTCCCCACCAAGATCATTAAAAAGTCCCATTATATATAATATGATTAGATTAAATTTCACCAGTGAAGTTTCTTTTGATCAACTTTCTAGGGCGATCAAGATACCAAAAGTCGTACTGCTTGTCAGTTGCTTTTTTATACTGCTCTTTGCTAACACCCTGTTCGTTGGAAAGCATACCAAGCTCACGATTAACCGGAGTTGCAAAGAAGATGTAATGAGAGCAATTTAGCCGAATGTCTTTGGGAGTTTTGTAATAAGATTGAGATAAATAAATCACGCAACAGTTTTTGTGCCTCCCTGGATGAAATAATTAATAATATTGTTTCTGCTTATCTGATTCTAAAGTATCCACAGGGATAACTTCATCATTTGAACATTCTAATATGTCTTCGACTGGGATTTTATTCTTTTTTGCTATCTTTTCAAGTTTTTGTGATAAGACCTGATACTTCGACTGCTCCAAGTTTTTAGCAAACAAATAAATCTTGTCATAATAAACTAAAGGTTTCAGCAACATGTGAACTAATGTGTTTGTCTTGCCAGATCCTGAATTACCGCAAATTAACATTCTAAAACAAGTCTGGCATAAAGTTCCATATTTGTTTAAAATTATCGTTTTCTGTCTTCATATCAAAGTTTGTAATTTCCATTATAATAATACTTAGATATTACTTGTCTTAATGGAAAGAATTAGCAGATAAAAAGCGAAAAGCGAGTGAGCTTGTCAAAGAATACGAGAATCAAGTTACCCGAAAAAGACTCGCAAAAGGAGCTAGTCGTGATCTAAATACTGTAACTAGCGAAATAACAGAGCAAACAAGACGGCTAGCTGAACATTTGATTACCCTTCCGGAAATACGTCAACAGTTGGCTCTTCTTCCTGAGGCAATACGTCCGCAATTACTTGCCCTGCCTGATCGTGGAGCTATAGCGCCATCACCGCCAGCACCGCCACCACCACCGCTACTACCACCACCACCACACGCTTTTAAAAAACCAACTGTCAAGCAAACTGTAGATCCTAAAGACCAAGCACCGGCGGCCGATTTCATGGAGGAACTAAGGCAGTCAATGCAAACTAGACCAAAATTAAGGAAAACTCCGGAAGCCTAAGCCAAAACCCACTGAAGAATTATATGAAAAAATCAAACAAAAATGCCCATCATTCAGTCCCGAGGAAGAAAGAATAATAAGAGAAATAGAAGAAGAAGAATGGGGAGAAGAACCTGCTGCGAGGCCTAAGGAACCCAAACCGGGGCATACTATTGACTTGGATGCTGATATGGATATAGATGTGCTTGATAAGTATGGCTTGCCAATGCCATCAAAACTAATTGCAGGTGATAGAGATAACGCAATTCGTGATGCTGGTATGCATATCACGAGTATCGGACATTCTAAAGCTGCTCTAACCAAAAAGATAAATAAAACAACAAATACCAAGCAAAAGGAAAACCTTAAACAAGAAAGAGAGGCTTTGCAAAGAGAGACTGACGGAGTACAGCATTACAGAGTCAGAGTTGAAAGTATGAAAGAGCATGCTCCTGTTTTTTCAGGGAAGGGAATGCAACAAAATAAAAATTCCGACAAAGTCGACAAAGATGGTCACTATGGAATGTTACAAATTGATTAACCCAAGCTTGTCGGCCATCACAAACTTATTGCCAAGCAAGGAAAAGCAGTTGTGTTAGACCTAAAAGTAGATGATGATTTTATAGACTTGATAACAAAGCGTTACAACAATGGAAAAACTTATTCAAAGCTGTCCCAGAATGCTTTTAAGGAACTAACAGAATTATCTGGTTTGCCAGTTCACAAAGGTTCTTCAAAGTTCAAGAAGATTTTAGGAGGTTGTGTTGAATATTACAATAATCCTAATGATTTGATGGATGATCTAGAGTTGGTATGTGGAAGTATCGAATCAGGATATAATAGTCCGCAGCTGATAAATAAAGGTATTAGCATAATCGATGAATTGTTAAAAAAGGCAAAATGTCACCCAACGAACACGAGCAACTATTTTCTAAATATTTTAATTAAATTATTGTCTAACTGTAATTATACATGAGAACCAAAGAAGAATTAATTGATCACTTGACGCGACTTGTAGCTGCATACAGACGCAGTTATAAATTGTGCGGTATTATAAATACAACATTACAGATTGCCAGTAGAATAATTGGTTGTGGTGCTGTCTAGCATTAGTTCCATCCATTCCTGTTTTCATAGCTGTAGTTGGCACAGTTCCTCCAATAATTGCTGTTTTAGCATGTAAAACAAGAATAGCAGAAAAAAATACTTTGTTAAAAACACATCATAGGAGTTTTAAACAACTTCTATCATATGTCCAAACAACAACAGGACTAGAAAATGATGAAGAGGTAATTAGGATTACCTTCAATAACATATTAGAGATTCAAAAGAATGATAACTTGACAGAACCTCTGGAAATGTATATGAAAAGGTTCAAGTTAAACGGTCATGGCATTCAGTCGTAATTCTTTTCTGACTTGTTTCCATATCCTATCATACTTTTCTCTGGTTGATTTTGTTCTAATCAGTTTTGTTTCTTTTTCTATTTTTAATATTTTAAATATTTTCTGAAAAATGTATTCAAATTTGATTGATCTTTTCCGACCTTCTAGCTTATCCAAAATCTTTACAATTTTGTAAAACAAATCTTCAAATCTATGTCTATTTTTAGAAGACAAATCAAATGCTACCAATTATTAATCTAAATGGTACTTCCTGTGGTAAATAGTTTTTTTTCGGCTGTAGTTGTAACCTGTGATAAGATTATAACCATTGTGAGTGCCACAATTAAGACAAACACGCTCGTTATCGAAAACTTCACAAGTATCTTTACAATTCGCAAATGCGTATGTACACTTGTAACACAGTTTGGCTCTTTTACAATATTTACAAAGCTTCTTTTTATTAGTCATGTAAAATAAGATGCAATCTGAGCACCCTCAGGAGGATCAATAATATCTAAAACTCTTTTACAATATTTGCAATTCATTATATTATACTATAGAAATATATATATAAATAAGGCTTAAAAATATTATCTTACGTAATATTATAATGGAACAAGTAGAAAAGAAGATCAAAAACTTTAAGAAAGATCAAATGACATATGCCCGAACGGTTGATTTTGAAGATATGAGTAAACTCGACAAAGAGTTAATAGTTTTTACAAACTTTCAAGATCTGACTCAAAGAATTATAACAATGACACAACAACTAAAATTACCATGGAAAATAAAAAATGCAGATATAAACAAGTTGCATGCTTTTTGTAAAAAAAACAAATTTCAGAGGCTACTCATGGTTTTGTAACTGAGGCTGCTTTTATTCCTTACTACAGCATTTTGTTTAGACAAAGGAATTAATATCATTATGTATGGATAAATAAAAAATAATATAATCTAACTGGGGAATAAATATTTTAATTTGAAATAATTAATTAATGAACAGGGCTTAAGGAAATAATCTCATGTAATATTATATAATGAGTATCCGAGAAATTGAAACATCCCCAAAACAGTATAGCAAGGTTTTTAAAGTAGATATTTATAACAGTATTGATCCAGTTGTTCAGCTGCAAAAAGCACACCATCCTGCTGTAAAGTTTCTTCAAGCAGAACTAACAAAAACAGGTGGATTTAAATTAAGCATTGATCTAAAAACTTATTTTTAAAAAAACAATACCACATGAAAAAGGAGGCTTTACTACTGTATACAAAACAGCTTACTTTGCCTCAAAAGCTGTAATAATATTAAACAAAAATCAAATACCAGAAGCATTAAACAAAGGACGGGAAGAAATTTTAAATAGAATTGGTAATTGGCTTTCTGTAGGAAGTGGTTGGATAATTGAAACACTAAACGCACACTATATAAATCGAATACAGTATAAGCCGTTGCGAGGTAGCTCTTATTTGGATTTACCAAAAGAACTGCAACACAACAAAAAAGGATTGGTAAATATAAAAAATGAAGATAACGAGTGCTTTAGATGGTGTCATTTGGCTTATAAATTTCCTGTTAAAAAAAATCTTCAAAGAATAACAAAGTACAAAAATCATATTGGTGATCTTGATTACTAGGGAATAATATTTCCTGTTACTATCAAACAAATCCCAAAAATAGAAAAACAAAACAACATTTGTTTTAACATATTTGGATATGAAGATAATCAAGTATACCCTTTGTACATATCAAAAAATAAAGCAGAGTAAACATGTGATACGCTTTTAATTACTGAAAAAGAAAAAATCATTACGTGTGGATAAAAGATTTTAATAGACTGAAGTTTAGTCAAACACTGTACAAAGGAAAAAAATGGTTTTGTAAAACATGCCTGCAATGCTTTAAATTCGAAAGGTTGTTAAAAGCTCATAAGCTTTATTGTCTTTCACTTAACGGAAAACAAGCAATAAAAATGCCAAGTAAAGAGGAAAAAGTTAAGTTTAAAAACTACGACAGGCAGCTTAATGTTCCGTTTGTTATATATGCTGATTTTGAAGCAGTAACCGAAAGTATTTCTTCAGCATCAAACAATCCTAAAAAATCACATACAGAGGCATATCAAAAGCATACTGATTGCAGTTATGGGTATAAGGTTGTTTGTTGTTATGATGATAAATATTCAAAACCAGTTGTAACGTAGAGAGGTCCGAATGCTGTTTACAAGTTTTTGGAAAAAATGATAGAAGAAGAAAAGTGGTGTAAGAAAACTATGAATGCAAACTTTAAAAAAGATCTAGTAGAAGCTATATTTAAAAAATCTGAATCATGTCATATTTGCGGTAATGGTTTTTCAATAACTCTTAAAAAAGATGACCCAAGTCGTACAGTAGCATATGAAAACTGCGTTAGAAAATTTAGAGATCATTGTCATATAACTGGAAAGTACAGAGGAAGCGCTCATGTCATATGTAATATTAATTTCAGACTAACTAAAGAAATACCTGTTGTGTTTCATAACTTGAGAGGATATGACTCTCACTTCATAAAGCAACTCATCGGAAAGTTTAAACAAAACATAAATGTTATACCGAATAACATGGACAAGTATATGGCTTTCATGTTAGGAAAAAGTTTAGTATTTATTGATAGTTTTCAGTTTTTGTCCCAATCATTAGATAATCTAGTAAAAAACGTTCCGTCGTTTCAATACATATCTCAAGAATATAGCGAGAAAAAAGTTAGACTTGCTAAAAGGAAAAGGCGTTTATCCTTATGATTATATGAACAGTTTTGAACGCTTCAAGGATACTAAGTTACCTGGCAAAGATAGCTTTTATTCTCAATTAAATGATGAGCACATTTCAGGTGCAAATTACGATCATGCTAAAAACATATGGAAAACATTTAAGATTAAAAATATGGGAGAATATCATGATCTGTATCTTAAGACTGATGTGCTGCTGCTTGCTTTAGAAAAATGTGTATTGAGTATTACAAAGTAGATCCTTGCTATTACTTCAGTAGCCCTGGTTTAGCCTGGGATACATGCCTTAAGATGACTGGTATCCAACTGGATTTAATAACTGATATTGACCAATTATTTGTTTGTGGAAAGAGGATTAAGAGGCGGCACGAGTTATATTGCAAACAGATATTCACAGGCTAACAATAAGTATATGAAAACCAATGACAAGAAAAAAGAAAGCAAGTACATAATATATCTTGATGCTAATAATTGTATGGGTGGGTTATGTGTCAACCGTTGCCTACTGGCAACTTCAAGTGGGTTAATAAGATTGAAAAAGGAAAATCAAATTACATTGTTGAGTGTGATATCGAGTATCCTGAAAAACTGCATGACTCACATAATGATTATCCTCTTGCCCCGGAAAGTGTAAATATAAAAGATGAGTGGTTGTCAGACAATTGTAAAAATTTAAAACAAAAGTTTAATTTAGGACTTTGTAATGTTAATAAACGTGTTACGACATTGAAAAATAAAGAAAAGTATGTAGTGCATTTTAGAAACTTAGAATTGTATAAAACGCTTGGATTAAAGGTGACAAAAATACATCGAAAACTACAGTTTGATGAATCAGAGTGGTTAAAGACATACATAGATTTTAATACTGCCAAGAGGACAGCTGGTAAAAATGCTTTTGAAAAGGATTCCTTCAAACTGATGAACAATTCAGTTTTTGGTAAAACTATGGAAAATTTGAGAAAAATAATTAATGTTAAATTAACTCACGACGAGGAGGTCCTTTTAAAATATGCAGCAAGACCATCATTTATTTCTTGTAAAATGTTTAATGAAAATTTATTTCCTGTAAACAGAATAAAAGAACGATTAGTTTTAAATGTATGATTTCCATTACAACTATATCAAAAACAAATATGATAAAAAAGCTAAGTTATTATTTACTGATACCGATTCCTTGTGTTATGAAATAAAAACAAAATATGTGTATGCAGACTTTTACAAGGATAAAGAACTTTTTGATAATTTTGATTATGGTCCAAAAAGTAAGTTTCATTTTAATGATAATAAAAAGGTTATTGGCAAGATGAAAGATGAAACGTGCGGAATACCCATTGTTGAATTTGTTGGATTGCGAAGTAAACTATATTCATATGTGTTAGATAATGAGACTGGTGCAAAGAAATGTAAGGGTGTTAAAAAGTGTGTTGTTAAAAAACAGATAGCACATGATGATTACAAAAATATTTTGTTTACGGCAACAGAAGCTCACCATGAAATGAAAGTCATTAGATCACATAAGCATAACATAAGCAGCTATGCAATAAATAAAAAAAGTTTATCAGCTTATGATGATAAACGGTACATACTAGATAATGGACAAGATACGTTAGCATACAAATAAAATACTCCATGGTAAAAAATGATATGCAGAGCGATGATGAAGACTACTGCCCGGTTCCGTCTGACTTTGCCTAATGAGTTGCAAATGTTATGTTATTAAAATGACAACCGGATTGATTAGTAGTACGGAGAGTAGGGATACGGAGTTTCTTTTGGAAGGACTGCTCGAGTAGCTAATAGTATGCATCCGAGGCTTCTGACTCGGGCGTGACTTTATTTAAATAAAGACATGCCTGGCTTCTAGCCTCAGGTGAGGTATTGTTAGTTTCTTGAGTGAATCTTTTCGGGAGGAGAAACTGTGCCAAAACCCCTACTCTCTATACTACTTCCACAGTGGCAAAAATACCAGTAGGGGTATATGGGTGCGTGGCCAAAACCTCACCCTGTTCCTATTGTCATACCAATTAAACGGGACAGTGTAAACAAGGAAATCATCATCAGGCAGTATCCCTTAACAAACTAGGCAGCATTAATAGGCGATATAAGTAAAACACAAACATGATCATGTATATATGAATATAGAAGGCAAACGCCTAGAAATCAGCAAAGCAAGTATTCAGTGTCATGGCAAAAGCCAGAGCAACAAGAAAATCGCAAGGGCACGACAAGACAAAACTGTAGACAACCATAACATTAAAGGCAGACTATGTTTATTAAAACATGAACAAACTGAAACAGTTGACGAAGCACTCGGAAGCGTTACAGCTTAGAGAATTACGCTCACAAATAAACTGAATAAAATTAAACTGTAAAGGCTATGCCGAATACATATTACAAGCTGCCTGGACGCTAAGTACAACATAGGAAGTGTGCAGATCCAAATGGTTTATTTATAGCACAGGTAATGTTTATGTAAACATAAGAGCTAAAAAATGAACGTGCCTTTTTAAGGAAGCGTACGTTTCTAATCAGTTGTTTCTATTAACGGCTGGGTATACATCGAGGGATTTAATGCGGCCAATTTGACGGTAATGTTATACAAAAATACTTGGCACAAAATCTATATCATCTCCATTAATGTTAACAATAAGCATAATCCGACTTTTAACGTTACCGTCCGTTTCAGAATTTAGGTAAGCGTCATCATAGGGTCTACCATATCAGTGAAAAAGGAAAGCATAAAAGCATTACGGCAAAATGTAAATGAATCATCCACCAAGCATGCACTGTGTTGTAAATGATATGGATAACTTTTAGTTTTTAAGTTTATAAATCACGTCACCTAGAAGTTAGGTTGTGATAATCCCTGTCGCAGAATAGTTCTTAAATTAGTATTATACCTTAAAAGTATTTCTGGGTTACGATAATACAATTTTGAAAAGGTTTTAAGGTGTATAGCAGAACATTAATTTGTTAAGTGTCCAAGTGTCGTAAAACCTCTTGTTTTGATTTAAAATACACTATTGATGGAGTCTCCACCAAATGTTCAGTTCATTTAAGAATATATTGGAAACAGTAACGACCACCTCCTTTAATACAGGGTGTAACACCTATCAAGCCCTCTAGCACTGGCGGTATTATTCTTCTTTATAAATGAGAAACTCTTCGTGTAGAAATTATAGCACACAAACGCAGTGGAACGGTAGGTCCGGACTGCACCACAAACGCAGAGGAACGGCAGGTCCGGACTACGGCAGGTCCGAACTGCACCACAATCAAAGAGCAAATTAAATGTACAATACATTGTAAAACCAATATACACTGACGAGATATGAAAACGCAACAACGGGTTTGTAGGAGTATATTAGAGAAAATACTTACATAACACTCATAAATGGGGTATCAGATTAATCAGTGACTCTTCAACAATGCATGTGTAAAAACAAAATGATGATTCCACCAACCGATATTACGTAATCACTGATTATTCCACATCAGTCAGTTTAAATGGTCAGCACCGGGTATGGACCCTATTTCTCCTGATCACTTCCTGAAGCCGTGAACGCATTGAACGACAAAGATTCCTATAAACTCGACGTGGAATGCATCCCCACTCATAAATCAGTGCATTCGTTAACTCCTGGACGTTTCTTGGAGGGTTAGGGCGTTGACGCACCCGACGTCCTAACTCATCCCAGAGATGCTCTATAGGGTTACAGTCAGGTGATAAAGCCGGCCACGGCAACACAGGAATGTTGTTATTGTTCAGTACGTTCATTGTCAGCCTGGCTCGATGCGGTTGGGCGTTATCTTGCATGAACGTAAGTCCGTTACGTTGCTGGAATATCGGCAGGACCACGGGCGTGATAATCTGATTGATATAGCTTTGTGCGTTCAAATTGCCATTACAAATGACTAGCTGTGACTTAAAATCACTCTTGATAGCGCCCCAGACAATAACGCTGCCACCACCGTAACGTTCATGCTCCACAATACAATTATCTGCAAAACGTTCATTACGTCGACGGTACATGCGTACTCTGCCATCTGCATTGTATAAATTGAATCTAGATTCATCCGAAAACAAAACCATATTCCAGTTCACATTATTAATGTTTGCACGTGCCCATTGCAGTCGTTGACGTCGATGATGTACGGTAAGTACGGGAACTTTAGCTGGCCGCCGGCACCTTATTCCGTAATCACGCAATCGTTTAGCCACTGTGTTTCGATTGATAGGGCGACCCCTTGTCCCAACGACTATATTCGCAGTTGATGTCGCCGTAAGTTTACGATTACGTAGATGACGTTGACGAATGTAAACGTCCTGACGTGGCGTCGTAACTGGCATCGCCCCAGGTCGAGGACGGTCCGACACGGTACCGGTAAGATTGTATCGCTGAAGCAACCGCGAAATTGTCGATCGGTTGACGTTAAAACGTCTAGCGACTTCCGTTTGCGTAGTTCCAATTTCCAAAAGTCCAAAAATCCGATTTCGGTCTGCGTTATTTAACCGTGGCATCTCTCGAATTTAAAATTATCCAACAATTTATTGAAATTATGATTTGTAGGTGTGTTACACATGTACTGAAATAAAATTTCAATCGATTTGACCACATGGTAAATGTGCACGGGACGCACGTGGAAAACGAAGCGGACCTAGCTATTGTAATTTTACGGTATAATGGGCTGATTAAATTCAGTCAAAATGGATCAAGTGTATCGAGCTATGTATGTGTTCAACATTTTAAGGCTATGCCATTCTTAATGAAAAATATATTTAGACATTTGTTTGTTGCGTTTTCATATCTCGTCAGTGTACATGTTTATACGTAATTAGAAACATTTCAGGATGTATCCAGAATTGTATTGATTAACCACAGCAGTTGCAGCCAAAGAGAAACTAATCTAGGGTTCGACCAGATAACCCGAGGAACGAACGTTCCTGCACCAACCTCCCAATCCACAATGTCTCAAAGACCCAAAAGTACTAGTGCTGCTTTTTACAGCCGCCAAACATCATTTAACGAATGCAAGTCGAAAACTCAACATACAGCTGTTATGTAAACGACTCCTTGAAATGTATCGAACCTAAAAAAAAGAGTAAGCTTTATTGAGGTCTGACGACAGGATAATAGCGCCGTTATAAGCTAACCAGTAGGCCTTACTTCCTACTTACAGTTCCAAGACGGTAACCATGCCTTCGCCATTCGTTGTGTTGTGTATTGTCCTTTCCATTGGGAATTTAATTTGCTGTTTGGTTGGATATTCTTATCATGAATATGCACATTATACACCATGGGTACTAAGTTGTTTAAAGTAATATTTAAGATATTAACTTCTTTAATACTTGTTTTAGAAACAGACTTGTTCCACACTGGCGAAACTTAATGCATGACGCACACACGACTCGAAGTGAGTAATACATAAATAACTTGTATTGCATTGACGTATACATCGGTATACATCCTATATATCGGTTCATTACTTTGACCGTAAATACTGGTTGTAAAACGTGATTAGTAGAACAAAACAGTCAGGTTTCAGTTTGAGTATTACCAGAAACTAGGAGCTGACATAGCTATATTCATATGGGAGTGGTAGCACACTTAAGGCGCTTATATTGAGATTATCATTTGGGAACGACAAGTAATTACAAACGGAAGTAATTACAAACGGAAACACTGAATACGTGTGCCGTATATATCTTTGTTTCCTAGCAACACTTTGAAGGAAATGTTAATCTTCAATGAACCACCAGAAACTAAGCGTGAATAAAGTTCAAACAAGTACACCAAAACAACATGCAAATACCAGTAAGAACGAGCTTCATGTGGTACTTCACTGAACATGCACACATACATTTGCAACATTAAGATGTCTGGTTGGAATATAACGTTGGCTGGTTGCAACATTACGTTGTCTGGTTGCAACATTACGTTGTCTGGTTGCAACATTGCAATATTACGTTGTCTGGTTGCAACATTGCAAGATTACGTTGTCTGGTTGCAATATTACGTTGTCTGGTTGCAACATTACGTTGTCTGGTTGCAATGGTTGCAACATTACGTTGTCTGGTTGCAAGATTACGTTGCCAGATTGTAATCATATGAATCTCATTATAAAGGAAATATATCCCCGTTTTATTGTATTTGTAGGTTGCGAAGGGTCCAAGAATAATTTATTCAATTCGTGAACTCGTTTTAATAACGTGTGTTCATACTGTACGTGTCTGTTTTATCTGAGGACCATTCGATGAATAAAAAGTTGTCTGTAAGTTGTATGTTTTTCTTCAATCTTTGACGTTGAGAGATGGGCATACAATGTAAGGTGTAAACTTTTGTTTATTTATTTTGTTCAATACCTCGACACATTGTATATAATGATACATAGAAATCCATGTCAGATAAGAAATAATATATTTCCAGTGGGTTTATATTGGGCGAGATCAAAACCTGATGTCTTGGATTGAAACACATCGAAACCGCGGGTCTGCGGCCCTTAATTAACTGCAAGTCCCGACACCCAGGTATTGCTCTGGGACAATGCAAACACGCCGGAAATATTTCTTTCTTAATTAATGCTGCCTATTTTGTTAAAGGATAAAGCCAGGCGTGGATGTCTTTATTTACACTTGTTTGTTTTATTGGGATGACACTAGGATAAGATTGAGGTTTGGTGACGTTAGATCCTGGTTTAAATGCCCACAGACATTCTTGGCCACTGACCGTTCCACGGCGGTAGGGCTATTATCAAACATTTTGTCATATGCCTTGCCTGTTATCTATCCATGTAATGTTGTTTGTTTCGAGGTGTGTTTTTGGTTGACTTCGGTCGTGAATGCTACATTTTGTGTTCGACTTTTATATCTACTTTTCAACAATTTATCAACGTGTTTAATGAACTGTAAACCACATTATCCATTTACAACGTGAACCAGTAGAATCAATGAAAAACGTGAATATTTAAAGTCCCTATCCCGCCAACAACAGCCAAATTTTACAAGATACGTACGCCGTTTCTAAACCTACTGACAACGAGGTATATATATATATCTAACTTACATGTTTTGAAAATCCAAACTGTATAGACACCATATAAACAGCTTTAACCAACCAGGCCAAACCCCAAAACTGGAGCGTCGAATTAAGAGTTACCAACTCATAATTCATTTTACGCATATTCAGTCTCGGGTATTTTAAGCATCTGTTAAAAAAACTATACTTTTAATTGGCATATACACATTATTGTATGATCTGAACACCTGGATAGGGTTTGAATAAACAATTGTGCAGAGTAATTTAACCGTTATTTGGCGGTGTAGTGCCTTTAAGTTATGCTGATTTGTTGAACTAGGGAAAAACACGTTTCTTTTAGTAAATCGGACATAACATAATTATAATTAGTATACTAAATAAACTGGCCCGTATTAATAAAGCAACTTAAAGTGACACTGTCCGTAAGTAAGCAGATATTGACCATAACCAACTAACCGTCTGACTTTCATTCAGTGAAATGTATACATGAAAAGATGAGCATAGACCCTAAGAAGTCTGTAGTAATACATTCGTGGGTTTGAAAAAAAAAGAAGCTTTAATTATTATTTGTAAATAAAGTGGGACCCACCATATTTACCTTTTTTGCGATCACGTGACTTCCATTAGCGCATTAGGTTTTCACCATAGTATGTAGCTCAGTCGGGAGCTGTGTCGACTACTTTCACGCTCACGCTCGCTATAATTACAGCGAGTGTAATTTTAGTTTGGGCTGCGAATTCAAACGCCCGAAGAGGTTTCTCTTTTTTTTTTGTACCGCGATTGAAATTCTGCTTTTAATTAGTAAATATTCAATAATGTTTGGTGTGTAATGTTTGCGAACATAATTAGCGTGTGTTTTATAAGCTAAAAGTTACGGACATTGTCCCTTTAAGTGGAAAATATTACTTAGGTCAAAACTTAAGATTTTTTCATAATGTTTAAATATCCTTATTACGTCTCAGGGTTACTACACACCATCTATATCAGGGTTACTACACACCATCTTTCTCAGGGTTCCTACACACCATCTTTCTCAGGGTTACTACACACCATCTATCTCAGGGTTCCTACACACCATCTATCTCAGGGTTCCTACACACCATCTATCTCAGGGTTACTACACACCATCTATTTTAAGATAACTATTTAGCTGTAGTTTTTTATCCATAACCTTATTAACAATATTAAGTAAACGTATTTAATCGATATAAAAAGGTGTTTAAAAAATAAAAAATTGACTTAAGATATTGCTAAGAAGCTTATGGATATGGATCCTGGTGTTTAATGATGAACGTTTAAGAAAGACATCTCTTGCGATCTTCCGACGTAGTGGTCCATAATATTGATTTTGGTCGACTCTGTCAAATAACACGGAATCAATACTAACGTTTGTTTAATCATCCTCGGGCGTTACACTGTTTACCAAAATCCCGAGGAAACGTCTAAACTGGTCCTAATAATCAGGTTCTACGAGCAAAAATCTCAATCTTAAAGACGAATGGCCGCCCTTTTTGTAGTATTATCAATTTACAAATTGAACTCTTAAACATCATACGAACATTTCTTGATAGTCCGGGAGAGAAAAAAATATATTTAAATCCGCTACTAATTTGTATGTAAAAATAAGTATTATTTGCATACATTACGTACAATACAATACAGTGTTGAGTTTTCAACTTTTCTTCGCTATTTTAACCGTATGATAGGTTGGAATATTGGTGCAAAATAATCAACAATTAGTAATCAACAATTAGTAATCAACTTTAGTAATATGCAAACACGATTTGCTTGATACTATTCCTGTAATTAATATTACTAACGATTGAACAAATACAAGTTATGTAGAAGAACTAACGGCACGCCGCGAGCTTTACAAAAATCAAGATTGCTCCTTGATTTTGAGGCAAAGTAAAACTCGACCGTTTAGAACACGTTACACTAGGCTGAGAAAGGCATTCCTGTTTATTGAATCATGTTATGGACAAGTCCTTGTGTGATTTGAAATGTATATATGACCATTTTGCTGATAAAATTTAGTCTCATATTATATCAACCACCTGTTGTTGTAGACGATTACGACACTTCCCAGAATTGCTTGACCATCCTTTCCTCTAGGACATTAAAAAACAATGAAAGCGTGTCATTTTAAATATTGACAATGAGTATCTTGATATTGTCCTGCTATCGGTCAGGTGCGTAGCTGACTTGAAATGCATAAATAGCCCCGATAAACTAGAGGGGCCCGGAGGCATACTTCCCCGTCCTTAATTTGTTTAACTAAGCTTTGCAATGGTGTGATTTGGCGTATATCTGACAGAGCATTTGTGTGGCATTTGAAGAAATTTTTTTTTTTGATTAATTTCTTTTATTCCATGTAAGACATAATACAATGTTATACAAAAGTTGTTCAGGTAGCTATACAAACTATATGATTTTGAAACATAACACATTGTATGGTTACTATAAGTAACAGAACATTAATACAATGTCTTACAGGTAATCTTTTAAGTGTGAATATAAAAAAAGATAAAGACGAATGAAAGAAAGTAAAAAAGGAGAAAAGATAAGAGAAAAAATAGGTTTACAGATGAGAAGCTGTATGCATATATTTTTCTTATTTTTATTTTACATGTTACCCCATTTAATTTCGTGTGACCTAAGTTTGTTTTTGTTTATTGCAATAATTCTTTCTATTTGCTTGGTTTTTTGTAAGTATGGTATGAATGCTGCAATACTGGGAATTGTTCTCGTGTATTTATTTTTAAAAATAAAATATTTAGCAAGTAAAATTATACAGTTTAGTAGGTTAGATTTTGATGAGTTGTATAACCCGAACGATATATTTTGATAACAGATGTTAAAAGGTTGATTGTTTGCAATACAAAAATTATGAACTTGAGTCCAAAAGGCTCTTACAAAATGACATTCCCAAAACAAATGTTCTAGAGTTTCCGGATGTCTATCACAAAATTCACATAAACTTGAATTAACTATTTTACATTTAAATAAAAACTGGTTAGTAGGTAAAATTCTCTTAATATATTTGTATTGAAATGATCTTAGTTTTGTGTCTATGGTACTTTTGAAAGGTAGACAATGAATGGTTTTCCAGTTAAGATTGTTAAATATTTCTTCCCATTTAAGATGAGGTTTTATTTCATTATCATAATTAATTAGCTGAATTTGAATATTATATAACATTCTATTTGGAGAGTTGCATTTCTTCACTTGGTGTAATAAAGGTGTTTTTTCAATTTCTATTACATTTTCTGTTTTAATAAATTTTTTGGTATGCTTTGGGTAATAGTGAAATAATTGAGAAATTCGGAATCACTTATATTGTATAATTGTCTTAATCTTTCAAAAGTATAAAACGTCTTTTGTCTAGAATCATATATATCATTTACTGTTTTAATTCCTAGCTGTAACCATGATTTGTAAAATAATAAACTGCCTTTATTTTTAATGAAAGAATTATTCCATATGTACTGTTTAACTAAATTAACATCTTCAATATTAGAATTAAAATTAATTTTTGACCATGATTCAATAATGTTACATAAAAACGGCGTTTCGCTGAACATAGAATAACCATCTTTGCAACTGAAATTACTCTCAAAGATGAAGTTTCTGCCATATTTTTCCATTGAAGACATGTATATATACTTCCATTCACCATTATTGTTTATATCTGTTAGTCGTTTAACCCAACTTGCTTTTATTGAATTTATTGAAATAATTTTTGACAAATATGTGAAATAACATTTTAACAAATTTGAATTACCCCCATTCTAAAATAAAATAAAATAAGTAACACATGTTGACCCTTAAACCCTCCCCCTCCCCCACACACCCACCCCCTCTGGCTTCAGTTTTTATTGCATTGTTGGACTTTTCACTTTTTTTCATTTTTCAAATTGATGTATATGCACGGGCCTGTATGGCCTAATAGTAGCTACGCCGATGTCGGTTGCTTGTTAGGTCTGCCAGTTAATTTTGTGGTGTAATGTGAAATAAATGACACATTCAGTGAGGAGGCATTGCATCAAACATGCCGATATCTGCAGTGAAGATTTTCATTATAACACGTGCGATTCTACGAGGGTCATTCAATAAGTTCTGTCACTAACGCGTTTTAACAATTATGTGCTCGTTGTGAGTGTTGATGTTTGGTACCAAATGAAAGAAAGTTTCAATACCATTCCATTGATGGTAAAATGAATGCTGTATCTTTTGTGTGACGAAAGTTATGGAACATTTAATACACATCACTTATACATACTGAGGCATTTTCGTCCTGAGTTTTTTCAGGTATGTTAATTGTTACTTTATTAAATGCCGGTTTCTCTTTAAGTACTTGTCGAAGACCTTTGAAATTTCTCATACATTACCAGTTATAACTGTGCATTACCAGATTCAGAATGTAAGCATGGTAGATGAAAAGGCATTGTTTTAGAAATTTTAAGGTAACGTGTAAAATTAATTTAATGATAAATGGACATTAAATGGAAGGGCAGTCTTCTGAAATAGCGTTTTTGGATGAACAATATGTTCACTAAACATTGTACAAAATTCAACAATAATGTGCTGAATATGAAATTTAAACACTGAAGGACTAGGATTTGTAAAAACATATGAAAACATATTAATACTATGAGAATAATTACGACATTTAAAAGATATTATAACATTTCCGTAAACAAATTCGTGTTATTTCTGCTAAAATTAAGGGATATACATTTACTCATATCTGGTTTGCAGCAAGACCTTTCCGAATTTTCTACAATCATTTTTATGGATTATGAGCGAATAACAACAGATGGCGTACAGGAAAATTTAAAAGCATAGAATTATTCAAATAATTTTTACAACGTTTTGTATAAAGGACATTTTCAGAGATGCCAGTATCCAAAAGGTGTGTTAGGGGGAGGTAATTCAGGGGTATAAATAACCGGAAATTTTACATTTTTGTTGTGAACTTTAAGAGAGCGAACCCAGTAGTACTATAAATACACTACTTTATCTCAGTGTTTTATCCAGTTCAAAGGGTAAATGCCTAGTGACAGAACTTTTTGAAGCACCCTTGTAACAATTAAAACGTGTATAAATCACACACGTTTCCGACTTTCAGGCAACACCATTGTCCATGTCCAGAACGGGGCGATATGTTCTAGTGGTAGAGTGTTGGACCCATGATCGAAAAATAACGGGTTCGATCTCCGCCATGACCATATGTATTGTGTCCCTGAGCAAGACACTTTATCTGCATTGCTTAGTACAGGTTCTACACAGGAAGACATCGAGAGTGATTAAAATAAGTTCAGAGAGCTGTCGTTATAATCGATGTAAAATAAATAAATTTAAACTAACACATTTGTTTTAGATATTGCAATTGAATTTTGCATAGCTGTTAAACACAGAATAGGCTGTTGAGGACCTCCCCACCCACCACCCCCAACCCCCACCCACACACACCGCAGAGAGAAGGGAAGGATATACAGGGATCTGGGAAACTTTCCTACTCTTACTAATGAATATATTCATATAGTACTGTATAACGAATTCTGATGATATACACTCCGATACACAGGACCTCCCGGTGTACGACTTCTTCCGACAGACAAAGCTTAACCCGGGGCTAGAGGGCGTGAGCGGTAGCTAGCATATTTCACTACCGCGCATGAACAGTCTCAATCAAACCGAGACTGCAATATTTCATATGTGTCGTGCTCGGCCGTTTCCAAAGGTCCATTATCATACTCTTTGTTTTAGAAAATATAAGAATCTTTCATGGGTATCTGGAAGATCGGGAATTCCAACACGAGGTATAATTGTTTTTATCGGAACCGAGGCTCTGTCGAGGTTTCGATTAAAACAATAATACCGAGTGTTTGAATTTCCCTATCTGAACCGGATACCCACATTTTGCATGTTTATTTACGCAAAGGCGTCATGCAAGTTTATATCAGCGCGTAACCTTTATCTCCCCCAATGTCTAAGATCAGGCTTTCCGGCACCCATGCAAAACACGGATCACCTTATCAGGTATGCAAGAAAATGTCTTGTCCAAGAACACAACTACGAAACTCAGTGGCATCGGCGAGGCGTGAAACTGGTCCCTTAAGATGTCAAGCCCATCGGGCTATTCACTAAGCCACGCCAACCGACTTTTAAAAAAGTACAACCAAACGTCGTAGGTCATGCGTTGCAGCCAAGCATGTCAGGTCATGCCAAATTACCGTGGTAAACAGCTTGGTATATAACGTGTTGTATCTGAAGTCTCCATGATCACTGTCACCTGTACAACTGCCTTGACATTTGAACATGCCAATTGCTGAAATGGTTTCATTTGCGCTTAATTGATAAAACTGAAACCCCAACCAACAGTAATATCCCAGTGTGTTTCGTATTATCACATTTGTCCTGAACGTGAAACGTATGTTAAATGATTTGTATAATGCAGATACACACATTGGGTCGCCCAGTCAAAGGTCAAAGGGGCGACCCGATAATTTTTTGCATTATTAGGCATTGACGAATAAAGCAAAAACATGCGAAATACCTTTGCGTGACGTTATCTGACATCCATTCGCAATATCTCGTACACTGCTTTGCAGCATTACTCGAATGTAAATCGAAGGTTTCCATGTTGGTTACGTCATCCGATTGCTTCATCTATATTTATTTAAATGAAAGCAGTGATAAAACCTTTATTTGCTTTGTAAAAAACAAACATGCAACGCACATAATACATCAACACGTGTGGCTAACGGCTATATTGTTTACATAGCAACAGTGCACTATTTTCTGTGTCATTTCCTTCCGGCTAACAACATGTCAAGCTGATATATACACAAGGCGGGATAACGAAGAATGACGGGATTGGCCGAGCTTTCACGATTGTCTGACGTCATGAAGAAATAACAATATGGCGGCGTTCTCGACAAGCGTATTACAGTATTCTGTTTAATAGATACAAACTGGTAAACTATACAGAAAATGTTAGTAATGTACGTGATAAAAAGAATATCATGTCCGTGCCTTTTTTCTATCCAGTTTATTTGGCTCGGCACGAAAACGCAGAATACATGTAGCTCGGCAGAGCCTCGCCATTCTTTATTTTCTAAGCCTCGCCTAATAAACTTGTCGGTATGTATGTCCTCCTCATTATTTCCTTTCCTCTTACTGTTTCTTTCATCAGACATTATCGATATGATGGTTCTGTCATCATACATAATCGATATGATGGTTCTGTCATCATACATTATCGATATGATGGTTCTGTCATCATACATTATCTATATGATGGTTCTGTCATCATACATTATCGATATGATGGTTCTGTCATCATACATTATCGATATGATGTTTCTGTCATCATACATAATCGATATGATGTTTCTGTCATCATACATTATCTATATGATGTTTCTGTCATCATACATTATCTATATGATGTTTCTGTCATCATACATTATCGATATGATGGTTCTGTCATCATACATTATCTATATGATGTTTCTGTCATCATACATTATCTATATGATGTTTCTGTCATCATACATTATCGATATGATGGTTCTGTCATCATACATTATCGCTATGATGTTTCTGTCATCATACATTATCGCTATGATGGTTCTGTCATCATACATTATCGCTATGATGGTTCTGTCATCATACATTATCGCTATGATGTTTCTGTCATCATACATTATCGCTATGATGGTTCTGTCATCATACATTATCGCTATGATGGTTCTGTCATCATACATTATCGATATGATGGTTCTGTCATCATACATTATCGATATGATGGTTCTGTCATCATACATTATCTATATGATGTTTCTGTCATCATACATTATCGCTATGATGGTTCTGTCATCATACATTATCGATATGATGGTTCTGTCATCATACATTATCGCTATGATGTTTCTGTCATCATACATTATCGCTATGATGGTTCTGTCATCATACATTATCGCTATGATGGTTCTGTCATCATACATTATCGATATGATGGTTCTGTCATCATACATTATCGCTATGATGTTTCTGTCATCATACATTATCGCTATGATGGTTCTGTCATCATACATTATCGCTATGATGGTTCTGTCATCATACATTATCGATATGATGGTTCTGTCATCATACATTATCGCTATGATGGTTCTGTCATCATACATTATCTATATGATGTTTCTGTCATCATACATTATCGCTATGATGGTTCTGTCATCATACATTATCGCTATGATGGTTCTGTCATCATACATTATCGCTATGATGGTTCTGTCATCATACATTATCGATATGATGGTTCTGTCATCATACATTATCGCTATGATGGTTCTGTCATCATACATTATCGATATGATGGTTCTGTCATCATACATTATCGCTATGATGGTTCTGTCATCATACATTATCGATATGATGGTTCTGTCATCATACATTATCGCTATGATGGTTCTGTCATCATACATTATCGATATGATGGTTCTGTCATCATACATTATCGCTATGATGGTTCTGTCATCATACATTATCGCTATGATGGTTCTGTCATCATACATTATCGATATGATGGTTCTGTCATCATACATTATCGCTATGATGGTTCTGTCATCATACATTATCGCTATGATGGTTCTGTCATCATACATTATCGATATGATGGTTCTGTCATCATACATTATCGATATGATGGTTCTGTCATCATACATTATCTATATGATGTTTCTGTCATCATACATTATCGCTATGATGGTTCTGTCATCATACATTATCGCTATGATGGTTCTGTCATCATACATTATCGATATGATGGTTCTGTCATCATACATTATCTATATGATGTTTCTGTCATCATACATTATCGCTATGATGGTTCTGTCATCATACATTATCGCTATGATGGTTCTGTCATCATACATTATCGCTATGATGGTTCTGTCATCATACATTATCTATATGATGTTTCTGTCATCATACATTATCGCTATGATGGTTCTGTCATCATACATTATCGATATGATGTTTCTGTCATCATACATTATCGCTATGATGGTTCTGTCATCATACATTATCGCTATGATGGTTCTGTCATCATACATTATCTATATGATGTTTCTGTCATCATACATTATCGCTATGATGGTTCTGTCATCATACATTATCGCTATGATGGTTCTGTCATCATACATTATCTATATGATGTTTCTGTCATCATACATTATCGCTATGATGGTTCTGTCATCATACATTATCGATATGATGGTTCTGTCATCATACATTATCGCTATGATGGTTCTGTCATCATACATTATTGCTATGATGGTTCTGTCATCATACATTATCTATATGATGTTTCTGTCATCATACATTATCGCTATGATGGTTCTGTCATCATACATTATCGATATGATGGTTCTGTCATCACACATTATCGATGGTTCAAGAAAGAAAATAACAACAAGTAATTAGCGAATATTTAATGAACAAATGAGCATGGCGTATTCAGGTTATCATCCAAATATATTGTCGATACTATTTGTATTCAGTTTCAGTTTCCTGGTCATTTGTCTCGTTCCTGGGAAGCTTGTAACAGAGAAAGTAGGAATAATCGATCAATCGCCATATAATAATTACTGAACACTTACGCTATGTCTCGTTGACACGTCATATAAGTAATCTTGGGACATCAATCTCGGAGCGAGATGAGATGAAGGAGTAAGTTTCCATCAGGCATTTCTCCGCCAGACAGCGAACCCAAGCGGGGCAGATGTCTGTAGCACTAAATTCAAAACAGTAATCGTTGAGCTACTGAGGCCGCTCGAAGTATAAGGAGGAATATTCCAAAGCACGTGTAAAGCTTGATGTAAATACCTGTTCGAATAAAAAGACACACTTTAACTTCAGTAGTTTGCTGGTTAGCAGATGGTCTGTTAGGTAAAATGGATAAAAAAAATATGAAAGGAGAAATCTGGAAATCGTCGAACACGATAAATACAAAAAATATTACAAACTAAACTAACAGTTTATTTGAATGTTGAACTGCAGAGAGATACACTCCGATTTTTACCTTGGTAATGGTTTCTTAACTAAATATAATTCTCCTTGAAATTCGTTGAATAATGAAAGTCTTTGAACTTCAAACGTTTACACTGCTTTTGTGAAACGAAATGCATCGATTTTATTGTTACAGTGAATGACCCTACTGTGTGAAATACGTCGCTAGCATGTGTTCAACTGAGTGAACATTAGTGCAAGCAGATGCAAACGTAAAGGAAGCAGCCTGCACAGAATGCAGCACCCGAAAAACATACATTTCCAGTAGATACAAACTCTTCAACCAAAGAAAACCAGTCTTAACAAACAGCACTAATTACATGGATATATATCAGTATTTAGACATGTAGAATCCGATAACACAAGCTTGAAGGAATGACAACATACGGTGAACTGGCCTGAATATATATGAGTATTTAGACATGTAGAATCCGACAACACAAGCTTGAAGGAATGACAACATACGGTGAACTGGCCTGGATATATATGAGTATTTAGACATGTAGAATCCGACAACACAAGCTTGAAGGAATGACAACATACGGTGAACTTGCCTGGATATATATGAGTATTTAGACATGTTGAATCCGACAATACAAGCTTGAAGGAATGACAACATACGGTGAACTGGCCTGGATATATAGCATGTATATGAGTATTTACACATGTAGAATCCGACAACACAAGCTTGAAGGAATGACAACATACGGTGAACTGACCTGGATATATATGAGTATGTAGACATGTAGAATCCGACAACACAAGACAACATGGGTTATACGGTGAACTGACCTGGATATATATGAGTATTTAGACATGTAGAATCCGACAACACAAGACAACATGTGTTATACGCTGAACTGACCTGGATATATATGAGTATTTAAACATGTAGAATCCGACAACACAAGCTTGAAGGAATGAAACAGGGGTTATACGGTGAACTGACCTGGATATATATGAGTATTTAGACATGTAGAATCCGACAACACAAGACAACATGGGTTATTACGGTGAACTGACCTGGATATATATGAGTATTTAAACATGCAGAATCCGACAACACAAGCTTGAAGGAATGACAACATGGGTTATACGGTGAACTGGCCTGGATATATATGAGTATTTAGACATGTAGAATCCGACAACACAAGCTTGAAGGAATGAAACAGGGGTTATACGGTGAACTGACCTGGATATATATGAGTATTTAGACATGTAGAATCCGACAACACAAGCTTCAAAGAATGACAACAGGGGTGTTATACGGTAAACTGACCTGGATATATATGAGTATTTAGACATGTAGAATCCGACAACACAAGCTTGAAAGAATGACAACATGGGTTATACGGTGAAGTGACCTGGATATATATGAGTATTTAGACATGTAGAATCCGACAACACAAGCTTGAAGGAATGACAACATGGGTTATACGGTGAACTGCCCTGGATATATATGAGTATTTAGACATGTAGAATCCGACAACACAAGCTTCGAGGAATGACAACAGGGGTTATACGGTGAACTAACCCTCAGTCTTACCGTATGTTTATCCCAACTAAACGGTTCAATGTAACTACTAGAAATCCACACCAGAATGTATCCTTTAACACAATGCGGCTATTACCAGGCGATATATTAAGAAAAACACAAAGATGATCATGTATTTATTGTCATATAAAACTACAAAAGACTAGAATGCCATAAGTAATCAAATACTCCAATCTGAATATAAATTCAAAGAAAAACAAGAAATACATAACAATACGCGATATGCGAATGGTTACCAACACTAAAAAACTAACACAACAATCATGTACACACAGAAATAGTGTGTGTGTGTGTGTGTGTATATGTGTGTATTTCTAAGAATTATAACATGAACGTATAAAAGTTGGACAAGAAATGCAGCTTTCACAGAACACAGTCAACAACAAAAACTCGCATTAACACAAACAACAGGTAGGTTTGCACATTTTGGTATTACCTTTTAAACTTAATTAGTTTAATTAGGGAAGCATCATGACTAATGTTTTAACAACTTGTGAACCGACCCATTTGTATGTTTGGCAATATATACAATATGTGTAAACCAAAATGTTTTTAGACACGACCTACAGTCAGTTCTTTTGGCACGCAACAGGGTTAGGGTAAGTAA
This sequence comes from Cyrtodaria siliqua, assembly GCA_037043455.1. Lineage (NCBI taxonomy): Eukaryota > Metazoa > Mollusca > Bivalvia > Adapedonta > Hiatellidae > Cyrtodaria > Cyrtodaria siliqua. Next base: position 40,198 of record JAWPHD010011650.1, read on the forward strand.
ATTCGTGCCAAAAAACACGTTCCCGTGATGTAGTTCTGAGCGCAGATACGCGCAGAAGGATCTTAAGCCAGCGTATACGTGAGCGATTTGAACCAGGCATGTAAGAGGCAATTTATAACGTACCATACTCGATGGGAAGTTCTTGCTCACGCATTGATCGACTTTAGAATGTGGTAAATTAAAGTTACACGTATAACAGAGTGTTTGTGTTATTTCGTTACAAAATTCTGTTGTAAACGATCCATCTTCCGCTGGAGTCACGATCATTGTTTTCTGGTACCACTCAAGTAGAACCTGAACCAATACAAAGGATGATGGTAATGACCTTTAATGAACATGACAACAATTATATAATTAAATATAAATTCTGGGGGATTTTACCCCTCAGCCTGGATAAAAAGAGGCCCTATTCGTGCCCGGGTATCACACGGGGAAACACATGAACGCAAACAGCAACGTAACGTGGAACATATTGTGCTTGTAAAGCAGTCAAACAGAAAACACGCTTTTAATTTCCGAACACATAAGGTGAATACAATCTAAGAAATATGTTGTATTATTGAAGACCAGAAACAGAAACAGTTTGTAGCAGAGAGTTAGACATATATGCCTATATTAACACAGGATCCCCATTGACACGTTGTGATTAACCCTTAACCCCTTACAAATATATAATGTACTGTTCTTTCTATGAGTTAAGACCATTCCATTTATGTGACAAAGGGGTGTTTTGGGGGAAAATGACTGATCAGCAGGTGGACATTGTTACTCGCAGGCTGATTTGAGTTTAAAATGGACGCACATGCTATTATAGTCGTGCTTAGCTGGTTAAGAGTTAAATATGTTTGAAAGAGAATAATTTAGGATTATTGTACCAGGATATAGTGACTACTGAAGGTTATAAGATCAAATCAATATTAAATCAATTTATAACCCTGTTATGCGTGCCTCTCCAATTCCAGTAAACAGAGAGGGAGCTGAGAGGGCTTTTACATCCGCCGTCTACTTTTCATAGCAACACATGACAACGGAAAGTAGTACGTAATTTTCCGATTTTCCTTCAACGTCAAATAAAAGTGAAACGTCTGCCATTTTCATCTGCTAAAATTTTAGTTCTCCTTTAACACATGCAGAGAAACAAACATTTATTGGACAATACAGCGAGTCTGCACAGTACATATATTTCTTGTGTTTACGTCTAATGACAGAGCTCTGATCGGGGCGAACGGTGACATGACCTTACTCTTGTTAAACTGTAGCATAACTGTTCTACAAGTATTTGTTAAATCATTCAACCATAACAAATGAATAGATCTGTCCTTTAGCTCATTAAATCCAAAAATGGTTAAGTATTCACTTGAAATTATCTAAGTTCATTCAACACAAGAACAGGCGACTAGGTACGGTTTACGTGAATTTAAGCGTCTAGGCTGCGGGGATTTGTACCGTAAATATGTTAAAAGATAGGCAGAAATAACAGAAAAGTGTTTAAAAACAGGACGTTCATCTGATTTACTGACATTTTATCCGGAACAGGATATAAAATTCGGCTGCACCTGGACTGTAAAGAATACGATGAATGACACATGCGTCTGAAAGCAGTGATAAAAATCGAACTCACAAAACACGGTCAACATTGCAATACCTAACATCTCAGTAGACGTATACAAATGAGAGACGTTATAATATACAGCGTACCTTTTATTTGATCATACTCTAATTATAAATATAAACCAAAGCCGGATCCAACCTCGCCTTTGAACAATAGGATTGAAAGGGATAGGAGGAATATTTTTCTTGCCTTTGGTTCTATTCATTAATCAGTTATTCGCTATCTATTATTTTAATCCTACGTGACATTCTGCCAGTTCTTTTATCCAATATAACCATATCTCACTACCCACATAATGTCACTTCCCTTGACAATCGAATATGTACTTTTCATTCTTTCCAATTATTCTCTGCTACAACCATACTTTCTTCCCCTAATCGGCTTGGTCCCGGTTTATAAGCTCATTTACACGATCGAGATCACTGAGACGCCTATATTCAATGTGGGATACTAAATTAGCAATTGAATAGTATGACAAAGCAAATCATCGTTACAAACTCAGGTGCCATTGTTTACAATATGAGACAAAACATGTATAAACATCGAAAAGAAAATGTAGCATTGAAGGATCACAGTCAACCAAAATCACGCACAGCAACAAAACAATAACCAAAAAGATGAACAAAATTGCATTACAAACATAAAAGGGTAGACAGTAGGGCTACCGCCTTTGAACGGTCAGTCGCAATATGGGCCGCGTTTTTTTAAACAGTTTCTAGGGTGCACGAAACCTCACTCTTACCCTATTGTCATCAATAAAACGGGACAGTGTAACAAATAATGCAACATTAATAGTATATGTATAACACATACATGATCATGTATATATGAATATAAACTTCAAAAGCCTAGAAAGTCCCGAAGCAAATACTCAGTGACTTGGCAGAAGCCAGAGCAACATGAGAACAAACAATTTAGGGTTTGAACGACAAGACACAATTTAAGACAAGCATCAAACGCTACCGTCCTAAGGCAGGATTTAGGTAGACGTCATCATAGGGTCCACAATCTCTCCGGTCATCGCACAATTAATGAAAGAAGCATAGAGGCGAACTGTAAATGGGTCAACCACTAAATATGCAGTACATTGCAAAACGATAGGGTCATAACCTCTTTTGATAAACTGTTAACAAATTAAAATCATCTCTCTTGTCATATATTTTACTTATTATTTCTCCATTTACAGTAGGGAGATGTAAATCAAGGAAAGAAGAGACAGTATCAGAAACATAAGCCTTGTTGAGTTGAAGTGATTTGGGATAGATAGTGTTAACCGTAGTAGAAAAGAAAGGATTATCAATATTCAATATGTCATCTAGATACCGAGAGGTGTCATTAAAGGCTTCAAATACATCTTCTTGAGTATCTGGTGAAAGACTCAATATGAAATCTCTTTCATATCAATAAAAAAACAAATCTGCGACAAGAGGTGCTCAGTTGGTACCCACAGGGATACCAACAATTTGTTTATAAACGGTAGATCCAAATCTGACGAAAATATTATATAATAGGAAAATGAGTTCTAGACATACGTCTTGGCAAATTCCCATAGTGTAATTGTCTAAACTACCGTTATTAAAAACACTTTAAGATTGTTACATTCAAAACATGTAGTTTTTCTCTATCGAACGTTTTTTGAATGAGAGCGATGAGTTTGTATTTGATAAGGTGATGCGGTAAGGTTGTATAAAGCGTGGAAATAAGTACTTATAGATGTCGACCTTATGATGACGCCTACCTAAAGCCCATTGGGACGGTGGCGTTTGATGTTTGTATATGATCTTTCTTTAATGGTTTATTCTTTTGTTGCTCTGGCTTCTGCCAAGTCACTGAGTACCTTCATTGTGGCTTTCTAGGCTATTTTTTTTTTTGTATTATATTTACACGAGCATATTTGTGTTTTACTTATATTGCCTATTGATGCTGCCTTGTTGGTTAGAGATTAGATCATGGCGGGGATTTCTTTAGTTTTAATGGGATGACAGTAGGGTAAGTGTGAGGTTTGGTGCACCTTAGAACCGGTTTAAAAACCCCAGTGGCTTACTTTGCCACTGACCGTTCCAAGGCGGTAGCCCTATTGTCAACCCTTTTGTGTGTGTGATGTCGTTTGCATTTATTATTACTTTTGCCTTCTTGTTTGTCTGTTTGCGTGTTTGTTTCTGTGTTTTGTGGTTGACTGTCCTCCTTGAATGCTACTTTCCCTGTCCGATCTTTTTATATTTCTTTATGTTTATTGCAAATTTTATCAAGAACGATATTTGAATTTTTAATGGACCAAAATGAATTAATCTCAGAGTTGTCATAAACTTTAGCACGTGACATTTAACGGCAGTAAGACATGATGTTGAACGTTTAGAGATGTTTGTAATGGTGTAGGTACTAGAATTAGAAATAAATCTGGCTTTATAAGGCTGTTTATGCAATTTGGGAATACAGTACATAGTTGGAAGTTTGTTTTGCTTTTCGTCTACCACAGCCTTGAAAGTCGTGCAGCGGGTGATATGCGTGGAAACAACATCCTTCTCAGTATATTGAACATGGGTATACGAATTAGCGCTCCCTAGTTCCATAGATAAAACATTGACGCAATGTACAATGTAGGCGTCAAACAATGATTACATTATTAGCTGCTTTATCAGCAGCAACTAAAATAAATTTATTATAAAATTCTTGAAATCACGGTCTCGGAGGAAGTAGAGAGGGGTTAACATTATAACAGTTAATACGGGTATCTATACGTTTAAGAACTGACGTTTTCCAAGTCGAAACGGAGTTCGGGTCCGCATGTTCTCTACGACAACATTTTATACTCAAGGGGTTGGGCGTTCTGAGCACGACATGCATATGAGATCGGTATAGATGTTGCACGCCTACCCAAGTACCCCACCGCCGCTTGGAGGTTTGGTCTTGATGTGGCTTACCTACCCAAATAACTTGCGCATGTCGGCTTTGATATGTTACACCTACACAACAGCTTGCCGATTTCGTATACATGTTGCACAACACCCAACAGCTTGCCGGTGTCGTATACATGTTGCACAACACCTAACAGCTTGCCGGTGTCGTATACATGTTGCACAACACCCAACAGCTTGCCGGTGTCGTATACATGTTGCACAACACCCAACAGCTTGCCGGTGTCGTATACATGTTGCACAACACCCAACAGCTTGCCGGTGTCGTATACATGTTGCACAACACCCAACAGCTTGCCGGTGTCGTATACATGTTGCACAACACCCAACAGCTTGCCGGTGTCGAATACATGTTGCACAACACCCAACAGCTTGCCGGTGTCGTATACATGTTGCACAACACCCAACAGCTTGCCGATGTCGTATACATGTTGCACAACACCCAACAGCTTGCCGATGTCGTATATATGTTGCACAACACCCAACAGCATGCCGATGTCGTATACATATTGCACAACACCCAACAGCATGCGGATGTCGTATACATGTTGCACAACACCCAACAGCATGCCGATGTCGTATACATGTTGCACAACACCCAACAGCTTGCCGATGTCGTATACATGTTGCACAACACCCAACAGCATGCGGATGTCGTATACATATTGCACAACACCCTACAGCTTGCTGATGTCGTATACATGTTGCACAACACCCAACAGCATGCCGATGTCGTATACATGTTGCACAACACCCAACAGCTTGCCGATGTCGTATACATGTTGCACAACACCCAACAGCATGCGGATGTCGTATACATATTGCACAACACCCTACAGCTTGCCGATGTCGTATACATGTTGCACAACACCCAACAGCATGCGGATGTCGGTCTGGAAGTTGAACACCTATATAACAGCTTGCCGGTGTCGTATACATGTTGCACAACACCCATCAGCATGCGGATGTCGGTCTTGAAGTTGAACACCTATATAACAGCTTGCGAAGGGTATATATGTTGCACATCGTTGTTCTAGATAAATTGCAAATCTAGCAAATATAAAGTTGTGAGCGCAGTTACGGCATCATGCTTGCATACATCACTATAGAAAATGGTCCTTACCACACCCCTTCACGCAACTGTTTACTAACATCTAAATACACTCATTTCTGCTGATGCTGGCTATATAAACATAAAACAACACATTTCAAACTGTTGGAATGCGACTTGTATTTGTAAATTACATTAATTAAGCGATTTTCTTTAAAAAATAACACATTCAAATTGTCCGATTACAAAATAGAAAAACAAATAAATGATCCGTTGACTTCTAAATGTAATAGCTAAATGAAGGAAACCATGACTAAACACTGAACGTATAATTCACAAATATTAAGGACTATTGGTCCGCCATCTTTATAAGTAATCATTCAAATGGATAGGGTATGGTCAAGCGAAATGTTCAACCAAATACATAATACATATTTTCGGCAAGAGCAATGTCAACCATATTGTACATGGTAGTAATTTAACAGTGTGGACGTGAACATAATATCAGAAAGAATACGTATATGGCAGAAAGTGTGCCCTTTATATCCGAAACGTTTGGTACAATTATTATTTTGTGTTTTTTACGTAAAATAAATTGATCCATAGAATATTCCATATCTCCACTTTTGGCAGACAATACATCATTTCTAAATAAAATGAGCCATTTCGGATCTTTGTTTTAATGATTGCAGACCAATAGTCCTTAACGTACGAAGTACCGAGTTATGATTCCTCGGAAATGTTCACACACTTGAATCAATATAATTTTGTAATTATGTTTATTCATTTTAAGACGGATTATCAGTAGATAATTAGTTAAGTTAGAACTGTGGAAACCTTCATTCAAAAAATATTATAAATGTATAGATTTTGCTTGGATATCATTGTATTCATTGTATATAAATGTATCAATATAAATAGTTATACTTATTTTTATTAAATCACAAAAAGAACTTTAATATACTACTACTAATAATAATTAAAACTACGATACTATTGTATTGTGCTTGTAATAATGCGTTTTGCGAAGACGTATATCATTTATAATTTCAATAGTTTGATAAAAAGAGAGCAACATATACATATACACATGAACATCACACATATATACATGTATATGACACATGTACAATACACATATATACATGTACATGATACATATAAACATGTTCATGACACATGTACATCACAAATATGTACATGTATATGACACATGTACAATACAATATATACAAGTACATGACCATGTACATCACATATATGTACATGTATATGACACATGTACAATACACATATATACATGTACATGATACATATAAACATGTACATGACACATGTACATCGCAAAATGGTACATGTATATGAGACATGTACAATACAATATATACGAGTACATGACCATGTACATCAAACATATATACATGTGTATGACACATGTAAATAACACATATGTATAGATATGTATTCTTACATGTAAATTAAACAACCGGCAAAAATGTGTAAACAAGAAATACTGAATTTAAACTGATTTTAAAACATAAAGAGCCGGTATTAAATTAAACAATGGTTAACACATGGGTATTACATTAAAGCTACAGACGCTATACTTAAATGGCCCGCCGCTTTGAAGGCGTGTCTTCCTTTCGTTGTTTAATGTTTACCAGCTCGTAGTAAAATCGGGTATTTAAGCCGTAAAATTTAACGTAGGGCATCATAGTCCAGACTATATTGTATCCATACCTTTAAAAGGCAGAGGGACTATAATCCTTAGAACTGCACTCCCACACTCACACGTAGGGCATCATTTACTCTATAATAATCGAGTTGTGCAGATCGTTTGTTTGTTTGTTTGGTATTTAACGTCATTTCTCAGCACGTTTTAGGCTATGCATGACGGTCGAGTTTTTGTGATGGAGACAAACCACTCATTTATTCCTGGGTAGAATCGTAAGAATCGACACTTTCTCACTTACAATATGAGCTACCAGTGGGATTCGAACCTTCATAGTTAAACGTATGTTTTAGTCTCAAAGCAGCTTTATCTCGAGTTTTTCTTTAGCGGTTGTTATATTTGTGCAACTGTGTGTGCAAGTTATTGGATAATACCGAATTTGTGTTTAAAAAAATGCTACAACATTACCAATAAATATTCGTGGATTTGTGGTTATACCTTCATGTGGTAGAACTAATAAAAGCGCAAAACGTTCCTGATTCAAATCCTGTTCCGGGCAACTTTGTTTTGAAATATTATGGGAAGGCGCATATTGATCGCTGTTACCTGTACGAAGGCTAGACACAATTTGATATTTTACGCATCGATTTCTGCCTTATAACTCGACTTTTTGGACCTTCGTCCAATATAAACTTCTTCACCAGTGGCTCATATTCCTTAGTTAGTATTAATTTAAGTATAGCGTCTGTAGCTTTAACGAGACAACATTAATATGAACGGCGTAGACACACAACGTCAATTTGTGTAAAATAAGATAAAAACACAAACAGACAATATCTATAATGGACACACGTGGAATTTGTCGTTTTAGTTTATTTTCAGTTAAGGGCCAGAAAAAAAATACCTGTGTTTTTGGTTACCCGACCGTCCCTATTCTTTGTCGCGACCCTACAGTTTTTTATCATAAAAAAAAAGAAAGAAAAAAAGACGAACAAACTGGGTACGAATCGGTAATGTACGAAAAGATTGAGTACGAAACATGCGCTAAAACATGCCACATGTAAGATGGAACTCTCAAGGTCGGAGCTATTGTGATCACTTTTTGCCTGTCACTCCGTCTGCCGTCCGTCAACAAATAAACTCATAATGGCAGAAAATATTTGTTTTCAATTTATTTTATTCAAAACAAACAAGTTAGTTCTCATGAGGTTATTTTCCTTCTCTCCTTCACTACAAATTAACTACTTGACAAAATTAAAGATACCTTTAACATCGTCAAAACACGGGCGAAAAAACAAACAAAAAAACCCACATAAATACCTACCTAACTACCCTATTTTTTTCAGCTGAGTAACCAGAAACGCAGGTATTTTTTTTCTGGACTTGTCAGTTATCCAATTTATATTATATAATGTATATGTAAAGTAAAATATGTAATTACCCCATGGTCAGTGTGCCAAGTATCGAACAGTCGCTGAATTAAAGGGACACGAGGAAACTTTGAAGTCTTTATCAAGTATTGTCTATCAAGTATTGTCTATCAAGTATTGTCTATCAAGTATCAAGTATTGTCTATCAAGTATTGTCTATCAAGTATTGTCTATCAAGTATTGTCTATCAAGTATTGAAGTTAGCGTCTCGATTTATTTATCGAGTATCAGTCTGACCTGCTTGCATATAATTGAGTAAAATTTAGCGTTTTAATTTGTTGGTCTTATTCTAACACAGGTTTAAATACATTATTGTTGCAATATAATCATCAGTTAATAATACGCAAAAACAATTTGCTATATACTATTCTTAAAAATTAAAATTAAATGACTGAACAAATCTAAGTTATGAAGAAAAACTATGGGTAAACAATCAAGATTACCGCGGAACCCTTAAAGTTAGTCACGTTAGCTATAGGTTATGCGTCGGCCTCACTTGGAGCGGATGAAACATACATTACATAGAAAAGAGAGAGAACATAAAGTTTAAAACCATGAGCGATAACGCATTACATTTATATTTTATACAATAAACATGTTTGCATTATCTTGCGAAAATTATATGAATTATATATACATACATGCATGATAGTGAGACCCCAATAATTATAAGCTAAGCTGAGACAAATTAATAACATTGCAAGCCGATGTTGACATTTAGTCAATACTTATGCTGCAGTTGTTCGCTGTGGTATGTGAAAAATAAAACACGAGCTTCAATGCATTGAAACGATATTTTGCTTGTTTGTTTGTATGGTGTTTTAGGTCATTTCTAACAATGTAAGGTTATATACGAATTACATTGGGGGATTACGGCGCACCAACACAAGAAAGGCTATATGGCGCCAAACAAGGATGAACATGCCAGGCTCATCCTCCATTTACATTTAGATAAAATATTGGGAATGGGCCTAGAACCTTCTAACCTGCAGAACTGCAGAGTTGCCGCAAATTCTATTGTAGACACTCCATTTACGAAGGAGCCACGTTTCCACATTTGCATTTGCGGTGTCATAAAGAAAACCTTGAATGAGCATGATAAAACAATTGACAAAATGAACATGAAGTGGGGGAGGGGAGATTCTACCCCCTCTGCCTCTAGCGGGATTTGCAGTGGTTGTATTCTACCCCTCTGCCTCTAGCGGGATTTGCAGTGGTTGTATTCTACTCCGGCATCCACACGGGGAGCTGAATAATACGAACAAGCAAATACACTACTAAAATGCTACTACAATGCTATATGCTAAAGTAAAGTTAATACATGCGTACTTATATTTTCACAACAGCATACTTCGTGAGAACACCCGATAAATGCATACCTAGTTGTGAGACAAACTCCTAAATTTACATCAGTTTATAGCATGAAATCTGTCTGCGTAGTTTTTTAACATTCACACCACAACATAATCATTTTCCGTGAAGATGCATTGATTTATTACAAATTGAACGATCAAGTACAATGGGAGTACCAGCTGTATAAAAACACGGTCCCAAGAAATGAGATTCCCGCCTAAAATGCAATTAACTTAACACAAGTGTTCATCAGTTCTTGATCATGAAGTGGGCCAATTTGTGTAATCGTCATCTATTAATTATACATAAAAGTAGGAATAACGTGGAGCAGGAAATGTAGCATTTACGAAACACAGTCAATCAACTGAATTGAATTGGGGTTTCATGGCACACCAACACATGAAAGGTTATATGGCGCCTATGAGGAATGAACATGCCAGGCTCATCCTCCATGTACATCGAGATAAAATATGGAGAACGGGCCTAGAATATTCTCACCCTGAACTGCAGAGTTGCTTCAAATTTTATTGTAGACACTCCATTTACGCTGGAGCACGTTATAGTTTTCTGCCACTGCTCTAGTGATATGAGCGAAATGGCACCTGAAACAATGCTGGAGTCATGATGAAGACTTTTAATGAGCATGAACAAAAAATGATAAAATGAACATGAATTTGTGGGTGGATGGGTGTGTGTGTGTGTGTGTGTGTGTGTGTGTGTGTGTGTGTGTGTGTGTGTGTGTGTGTGTGTGTGCGTGCGTGCGTGTGTGTGTGTGTGGTGGGGGGGGGGGGTGTTCTATATCTCTGCCTTCCCCTCCAACGTGATCTGCAGTGGTCCTATTATTTGCCCCGTAACCAATCGAGGCGCCCGGAACCACACGGGGGACAGTCAATCAAACACACGCACCCAACACAAACCACAATTACCAGGATAAATAGAAGAGACGTAAGCCACATACCAAACTCCATTGGGTGTTTTAACGGTCAGTGGCACAAATGCCATTGGGTGTTTTAACGGCCAGTGGCACAATTGAATTGAATTGGGATTTTAAGGTGTTTTAACGGTCAGTGGCACAAATGCCATTGGGTGTTTTAACGGTCAGTGGCACAAACGCCATTGAGTGTTTTAACGGTCAGTGGCACAAACGCCATTGGGTGTTTTAACGGTCAGTGGTACAAATGCCATTGGGTGTTTTAACGGTCAGTGGCACAAACGCCACTGGGTATTTTAACGGTCAGTGGCACAAATGCCATTGGGTGTTTAAACAATGTTATATAGTTAACATCGCTTATCGTATTCTTATACCAGTTAAACCAGGCAGTGTAAATAAATAAAACCTCGCTAATCTATATCCTCTTATGATCTAGCCAGCACTGATATGAAATATGAAAATAACACAAAGATGATCATGTATATATGAATATAAAACAAAAACCGAGACAGTCACACAGTAACTACTCAGTGACTTGATATACAAGAGAATAAACTGTTAAAGGCACGACAAGACACGATTGAAGACAAACAGTAAACGTTGCCATCCCTTCAGGATGTAGGTAGACGGCTAAAATGGGTTAAACTACCGATGAGCACACAACTTCCAACATGGTACAAGTAACACATGTGTTAGGGGATAAAACCGTGGATCTATAAGTGTTATAGATTGCATGTCGGAATGAGAACACTATTGGTTGGAATATATGATGGATATTATAGCAACATCACTGGCTAATCTAAGGACAGTTTTATATAAAAAACACCTCGTTACATTTTATTTTGTCTGTTAGTGCTATTGATGCTTATCAACTAATTTACAAATTTGTTTGCATTACATGACGGAGTAAAAGGGTGCGGAGAATACATATGCTGTATTTCGGTGTATTTAAAACGTATTAGGAACTTAAAATACAAATTAATATTAACATAAAGTATGTCTATCTAGTCGAATGAAGTTGACATTATTATCAGCCAGAGCCAACTGGATGCTCTCTCTGCAACCTTACCCAGTGCTTGTACAGCTGTCCTGCGTGCTCTTCCTTTTATTCCCAGTGCACTGAGCATCCTCCAGACTGACTTGGCCGGAAAACCTCTACAACCTACTTCCACAGGGAACAACCATGTTTTCCATCCTTTGCCCCTGCAAGACTCTACCAGCTCTTGGTACTTTGCCTTTTTCCTCTGATAAGCCGCCTTTTTCCTCTGATAAGCCCCCTCTGTCCTCTCTTCCCATGGCACTATAAGTTCCACCAGAATCATCTTCTTTGCAACGGGTGACCAGATGACAATGTCAGGGCGGAGGTATGTCTGTCTGTACGAGGTCAGGAAATACTAGTTTCTTGCCCAGGTGGACCGACATCTTCCATGACTTTGCTTCATGCAATAGTCATGTTTCTTGCATACTGGACAAGGATATCCGTCATTTTACCGGGGCTAGATATTTCCATCTCACACTAGGGTCGAGATAAAATTTATGCGCGCCAACATCCGGTATGCAGGAAAACATGCAAAACGTTAGTAGCTGGCGGCGTTAACGCACAACATGTCTCTGATATGCAAGAAAAAGAATCTATCATGGGTATTCGGTTCAGATAGGGAATTCCAACCCTCGGTATAAGTGTTTGAATCAGAACCTCGGCAGAGCCTCGGTTCCGATAAAATCACTTATACCTCGGGTTGGAATTTCCCATCTTCACCGGATACCCATGAAAATTCTTATAATCTTCTAAGAAGGAATTTGTCTCATGAATGAATGCTCCACTCATTTCCACAGCATCATACACTCATTTCCACAGCATCATACACTCATTTCCACACTCATTTCTACAGCATCATACACTCATTTCCACAGGATCATACACTCATTTCCACACACTCATTTCCACAGCATCATACACTCATTTCCACAGCATAGCAAAAACTATTCAAAACTCAAATTGTTAACACGACAAATGCTTGAAACTACCCCAGACCGACACTTCCTTTGATGCAATGTTATTAACATATTACATATTAAGGGAAGCAAATAATGTCATCGAACAGGGCTTTAGATTTATGGGTAAGAATTAACACAGTATCTCGGCAGAATGTTCTCAACGCATCTCGATCTCGTCTACCGAGGCTGATCGATTGTGATACACCGCTAGAGGGACTATGTGTGATACTACTGTGCTGAGTGTGCGACCCGTGACGTCATCGCCAAAGTCTGTTAGAGCAGAGTTATCTGCACCTGATGTATAAAATATAATGTTCCCAGAGGGCGTTCTGTAATGAAGGTCGCTGTGGTTACTGGTGTCTGGCAGTAACGGCTCGCTTACGTTCTCGTTAGAATTGGTTCGACTTTCACTAGACATGTCACCAGGTGATATGTTATGATTTTGATTCGAGGAATTGCTTGTGGTGCTAATGTTTTTACCAGGGAGAAAAAGTCCGTCTGAATTTAAAAGTCCGGGAACTACTTCACCCGAGTGATCACCGCCGCCATATAGTTTATAACTGTAAGTGTAGTTATTTGCATATGGATAAGAATAGGCTATATACCCATACCCACCATTGTAACAGTACTCTGTTTGGTTTCCATATGCGTATGACGGATTGTCTGACAGACTACTATCTGATTGGTTAAACCCAATTGTGACCGCAAACGTATCAGCAATGTTATTTTCGGAGCTATCATTAACGTCCATACACGCATCAAGGTTACTATCGGAGCCTGTGCCATTATAATCTGTTCCAATAGATTCAAACGAGTTACCAAGAGATGGGAAATGGGCATTCAAACCATTATCAGAACTCATGTCTACGTCACTTACATCGTCACACTGTATATTCGTATCAATTATTTCATCTGCAGAACTTAGATCACATACATTTTCCGGATCACTAGGACTCTCGCTGAAGCCATTCATCTCATCTTCATTTTCCCCTCCTTCGTCGACCGATAACTTTTGACCACCCGGTTCAAATATTTCTCGGTATGACCTCACAGACTCGTTTTCGACAGTGTATACATCCGCCATAGTGACATCGATGGAACTTCCAGAGCTTGGCGATTTTCGGAGTAAAGGGTCATCTTCGGAGTCATTATCATTTCCGCTTGGGATGTTGTTACTTGGGATGCTGTTACTTGGGATGTTGTTATCCTGTAAATACACAATTAGAATATAACAATTAAAACACGTTCTTGTACACTCGAACATGATCACGTTTAATACATTTCATGATTTAGAAGATGTTGAAATAGCCACTACTATAACACGTTTCTTGAAATTAATGGATATCAACACATAAGCACAAAACATAGATTACTATGGGAAGCCATAACCGTCAAAATGTTTGACTCATTTCACTTCGAACCGTATTAATTCACTTTGTAACGAATGAACAGAGTTTACACGTCGCATTTAATCAATATGTACGTCATGAAATTCCTTCATGGTGAATTAAACGGCCTGTCATTGAATGGTTTGTAAACATCCACATTTTGACGGTTATGGCTTCCCATAGATAACGAAAAGTATGTGTGTGACCATGTATAAACCACTAGACTGCCTACTATTTCCTATATGTTTTGTGTCTACACTGAATCAAGATAATAATAAAACATATATGCCCCCTTGAACAACCATGACACAAACATTACTGCCAAGTTGTGAGTGCCAGCTGTTTTTGAGTTATGGAAGCCAAGCGATTTTTAGTGAGTCTTCACATATACATAGTGTCAGTGTGTGTGTGTGTGTGTGTAGTTCTAAGGTTTATAGTCCCTCCACCATAGTGTATCATTGGCAGTTATCCTTATATATATGTAGGTATTTTACCTTTAGCTTTCACATGGGTTGCTTAATTTGCATATTCTTCATCAAAATAATGTATCCCATATGTCAAAATTATTCAATAGTTTGAGTTTAAAGAGTGAAAATAAATCATAAATGTATTTTTTTTAATTAGAATCAAATTTAATCTTCATTCAATAAAGGGAGGTAATTTAAAAAACAATTTTAAATTAATATGGTCTTTAGGTTTAAATATAGAAACATCACAACATACTTGTATATTAAAAACTATAGGCCCAAGAGGGCCTGTATCGTTCTACTGGATACACCCGGGGCGGGGCCCAAATTTGACCCCAGATTCACCATTTGAACAAACTTGGTAGAGGATCCAAAAGCTGATATTAAATAAAATTAAACCTTTACCATTAAGTCATTCCCTATAATATGTAAAACTGATCCAGAAAAGGGGAAAAAAAAATCAAAAAGATTTCAACAAAAAAATTTAAAAAAAATAAATAACAAAATTTAAAAAAAAAAAGAAAGGACAAATTAAAAAAAAGAAAGGACAAATTAAAAAAAATATTAAGAAAAAAATTCAAATAAAAAAAAAAAAAAAAAAAAAAATTGAACTCAGAAGCCAAAATAGTTTTAAAAAATAACGAGCAATTTTTAGTGATTTTTTTTTACAAATTTTGTTACTATGGCAACCATATTTCTTATGCGAATCTACCCAAAAGGGGAGATGTATAACTACACCATGAGAAAAACATTCTTGCCAAGTTTGGCATTTGTAGTGCCAGCTGTTCTTGAGTATCACGAAGACAAGCGATTTTTAGTGATTTTATACAAGTTTTGTTACCATGCCAACCACATTTCTTATGCGAATCTACCCAAAAGGGGAGGTGCACAACTACACCATGACATAAACATTTATGCCAAGTTTTGGGTTTGTAGTGCCAGCTGTTCTCGAGTTATAGCGAAGACAAGCGATTTTTAGTGATTTTTTACAACTTTTGTTACCATGCCAACCACATTTCTTATGCGAATCTACCCAAAAGGGGAGGTGCAAAACTACATCATGACATAAACATTTCTGGCGAGTTTCGAGTTTGTAGTTCAAGCTGATTTTGAGTTAGCGCGAAGACAGGCGATTTTTAGTGGGTTTTTTTACATGTTTTGTTACCATGCCAACCGCATTTCTTAAGCGAATCTACCCAAAAAAGGAGGTGCACAACAAGACTATGACACAACCATTCCTGCCACATTTCGAGTTTGTAGTCCCAGCCGTTCTTGAGTTATCACAAAGACAAGATGGACCGACCGACCGACATTTTTTTTATATGTTTTGTTACCCTGGCAACCACATTTCTTATGCGAATCTACCCAAAAGGGGAGGTGCACAACTACACCATGACACAAACATTCCTGGCAAGTTTCGAGTTTGTAGTGTCAGCTGTTCTTGAGTTCTCGCAAAGACAATAAGATTATGGAACGACCGACAGCATGTGCAAAGTCATATGCCCCCCCCCCCCCCCCCCCCCCCCCCCTCCCCCCACTTCGGGTAGGGGGGCATATTTAAACTAGACTCGATGTGTGGGTGTATGTAATTCACGTGACTTTGGAATGGTGATTAGAGTCAGTGAAAGAATGACGTCAAATTAAATTTGGTAAATAATTTAAAGAAAGCGTGATTATATTAACACCATCAACATATAACGTTATTTCTTTTGCCATTTTACTTTTTAGTACTCTGTGTGAAACACAGGAACTATGTTTTGTATGTTGTTTTCCGGCAGAGGTTGTGCTTCGGTTTAAAATCGACTGGAGATATTTAGTCACTTACATGATATTCTTTATCATAATGGTATGTGATAAAGATACTAAAAAAAATGTGTAAACTCGTTATTGTCTTTTTAATTTTAGCTTACCCTTAAGATAATACAGGCAATCTAATATGAGTTCCCGTTCCAAGGCGGTAGCCCTATTGTCAACCCTTTTGTGTTTGTGATGTCTTATTTGGCATTTTATTCATCTTTAAAGTGATGCCTTGTTTCTGTGTGTGTTTGTGGTTGACTGTCGTCCTTGAATGCTACATATCCTGTTCGATTTTTATATCTACTTTTTAGCTCACTACAACGAGTTTCATAACTCTCAAATGAAATGGAATCTAATTTAAGAATATCTTAAATATCTAAGAATAAATACAATACAAATAAAACTTGTTTTGTAAATCACTAATTGATTATATAATTGATGAATAGATATTTTCGAAGAATTGCTTAAAGTAAACTGAACGGTTCTTTCTATTTTCTCATTAGTCGGATGTTAAAAAGGATGTATGGCGAAAACAAAAAGAAAATATTCAGACAATTATTAGTCAGAAACAAACGGACAAAACATGTCTTTGAAAGGGGAATGGCGACACGATACTAGACGGCCAGACAGCTGTTAGTACAGAGTATGTTAAGCGAAGGCAAGTATAGATACTATCGGTGAGGCGCTTGTTTCAGCCGAAGGTTTTTTTGGCATTTATTACAAAATTCGACTATTACCTTCATAAGTTTTATATCAATGAAACAGACATTTTAAGTGGTAAATAAAACTACCTTACTTTTCAAAATTGGTTAAGAAATACACATTTTATGTGCGAAAGCGTTTTCATTGCAAAAAGCTGCTGCATCAAAAATTTGAAAAATATATGTTTTAGATTTTTTTTTATAAAAAAAAATAATGGGTTTAATATGTAGGATAAAGGTAAACTAAGCTGTGTGAATATTTTAGAGCAAAATAGGAAGGCTAAGTGAAGTTTTTATTTTTTTTTAATTTTCTGCTGTCTAAGCAATAAAGAATTTACACGGAAAAAGCCCCACCAAAGGAGCATTTCGGCTTTAAAATAGTTTTGTTAACCGATTTTCAAAAACTGAAGTATTTTTATTTACCACTAAAAATGCCAGTTCCAGTGATATAATTTACGTAGGTATTGTTAAAAATATTCAAGATATTCCTTAACATACACACATTGATAAAATGATGCAAACATCATTCTTTACAGAATTATAAGAGACGATGATTTAAATGTATTCAAAGATCAGAAGTTAAAATGACATATAGCTCTAAAATATGTTTAAATAGACAGAGGAACATGCATACCAGACCAATGGAATAACAGCACTACCTTTAAGTAATCTATGCAATGTAATGCTATCGGAATTAAGTACTCATTCTGTATACATTATGAAACTGGTCTACTTTACGCCATGGCGAGTAGACACTAGACCAAGACACGAGTACCCAACATGTCCACATTTATTCCACATCATCTAGCGAAATCGTGTTAATGCTTGTATGTAATACTTTATTAATTGTTTTTATGCTTTTAACATATATTGTTCTCCCATTTCTGCTCATGTGAGATAGGCATTTTCCTCATGTGAGATAACTCTATCTTACATGACATGTGACTTATGACGTTATGACGTTACGTCGACGTCGACTTATTCTGGCTTTAAATCAGCAAAATCATTGAATTTATGCCGTTATAAACACGTAATGGGAGAAAAATAATCCATCATGAGTGATCCATGTGAGATAGGGAAATCTCACCCTCGGGATCAGAATTGCAACCAGGCACTCGGCAGAGCCTTGTCCCTGGTTACAATTCTGACCCTCGGGTGAGATTTCTCTATCTCACATGGATACTCATGATGGATTCTTATATTCTCATCATTCTTCCTGCTGTCCATTGTCCTTTGTACTGTATATTTAACTTGCTCTGAGGAGTTTATGATACAGTGCGGATCTACGGTGCCATTGCGTTTGGGTGTTGTGCTTTCTATAGGACCGTTTTCCTTATTAAACATCTATATATAACCGTAGTATCGTAGTATCAGCTATTTTCGAATCTTGAGCCAGAGCATACTGAATAAACCCCATTGTGTTGTGGAAATAATCGCGTGATTAACCTCATAAGCGGATGAATGGAACCATTGTATACGGTTTTGATCCTTGTCGTGATATTATTGGGGTTTACTCTGGCTTTCACCAAGTCACTGAGTACTTGCTTTGTGGCTTTCTATGCTTTTATATGCTTGTATTCATACACCCATGATCATATTTGTGTTATACTTATACTGCATAGTAATGCTGCCTAGTTTGTTAGAGGATGCAGCCAGGCGGCAATTTCTTTATTTACACGTTTTATTATGATGACAATAGGGTAAGAGCGAGGTTTGGTGCATTACAGAACAGTCTAAACACTCATCAGCCTGTCGTTCAAAGGTGGTAGCCCTATTGCCAACACTTTTGTGTTTGGGATATATATCACATATATTGTCTCTTATTTATCATGGTCATTGTTGTTGTTTCTATGCGTGTCTTGGTTGACTGTGGTCATTGTTATTGTTTCTATGCGTGTCTTGGTTGACTGTGGTCATTGTTGTTGTTTCTATGCGTGTCTTGGTTGACTGTGGTCATTGTTATTGTTTCTATGCGTGTCTTGGTTGACTGTGGTCATTTTTGTTGTTTCTATGCGTGTCTTGGTTGACTGTGGTCATTGTTGTTGTTTCTATGCATGTCTTGGTTGACTGTGGTCATTGTTATTGTTTCTATGCGTGTCTTGGTTGACTGTGGTCATTGTTGTTGTTTCTATGCATGTCTTGGTTGACTGTGGTCATTGTTATTGTTTCTATGCGTGTCTTGGTTGACTGTGGTCATTGTTGTTGTTTCTGTGCGTGTCTTGGTTGACTGTGGTCCTTGTTGTTGTTTCTATGCATGTCTTGGTTGACTGTGGTCCTTGTTGTTGTTTCTATGCGTGTCTTGGTTGTGTGGTCATTGTTGTTGTTTCTATGCGTGTCTTGGTTGACTGTGGTCATTGTTGTTGTTTCTATGCGTGTCTTGGTTGACTGTGGTCCTTGTTGTTGTTTCTATGCGTGTCTTGGTTGACTGTGGTATTTGTTGTTGTTTCTATGCATGTCTTGGTTGACTGTGGTCATTGTTATTGTTTCTATGCGTGTCTTGGTTGACTGTGGTCATTGTTGTTGTTTCTGTGCGTGTCTTGGTTGACTGTGGTCCTTGTTGTTGTTTCTATGCATGTATTGGTTGACTGTGGTCATTGTTATTGTTTCTATGCGTGTCTTGGTTGACTGTGGTCATTGTTATTGTTTCTATGCGTGTCTTGGTTGAATGTGGTCATTGTTGTTGTTTCTCTGCGTGTCTTGGTTGACTGTGGTCATTGTTGTTGTTTCTATGCATGTCTTGATTGACTGTGGTCATTGTTGTTGTTTCTATGCGTTTCTTGGTTGACTGTGGTCATTGTTATTGTTTCTATGCGTGTCTTGGTTGACTGTGGTCATTGAATGCCACATTTCATGTTCGACTTTTATATCTACTTTCACGTAGTTTTGCGGCTGTTGATTTTGTAACTCCTTTTATAATTTGTCTACTTTTAAATACTTTCATGATACGGCGACAGAAACACATGTCACAGGATGACATATACAGGTATTAAGAACCTATATATCGCATCATTGTGTTTGTTTTAAACATTTAATCAGTTCATCGTCTCTTTTCATCACTCATTTCATCTCTCACTCTACTTTCTCTTTACCTTCAGCTTGTTATTAAGTCAGAATGTATTTTCTTTACAATACTTTACTTGTGATTATATTAATTGAGATGCTATTTTCATTCATCATTGTTATTTCCATTGAAGCATTGTCTTTATGCATGTTATTCATGTCATCATTATCATGCATTACTTACATTGTTATAAATATATATTCAGATATACAGAGAACCGAATCTTATCTTAACTTCAACCCCCATAAAGAGGCGGCGACAATGGCGATCCCGGCAGGACCGTGACTGAGTAAACTCCGAGAAACATGCACATCGCTTGTGTCATTAAGTTGTAAACCGATTTAGATCCCGCTAGTTAAACTGTAATCATATGTAGAGTGGAGAAAATACGAAACACGAACGACAATTAAAAGATTGCGTCACTTAGACCTGTCTATTACATGGTTAATACATTTACGTTCCTGAACGTTTTATGTCAAAAACGGAAATTGTAAATCCTGCTTCTAATGTGTTTTCACTAAGTAATTGCTCGTCTGCATTGGTTCATCTTCAATTAGCTACGCTTAATTACCTGGTAAATTACCTGGTAATTGACTAGTAACCACTTTAGTCTGCGTGAGACATATTTGCCAGACATGTTTATACTACTATAACAGAAGAAGAAGACATTTTATTGACTTAAACTATCACATAGTTGTTCATCATATAAACACACATTTACAGATATAATTTATACTTTGTTTGTTTGTATGGTGTTTTATGTCATGTTCAACACATGTAAGGTTATATATGACGCTAGATGTTTTGTGGTGGAGGCAGTCCACCCACTTTTCCTTGGTAGAACCAGTACTGTATACCTCCCGTCATCCGTAAGAATCGACACTTCCTCACTTACAAGTCGAACTCCCAGTGGGATTCGAACCCGCAGCGGTGAGAGGCGAAGGTTTAAAAGGAAACGTCGTTAACCATTCGGCCACGGAAACGCTGTAAATTAGCACAATTTCCCCAATTTATAAAATATTGTTAAAAAACAGAGATAACATGAAGAAAGTATACAGAAAACTGCTGATACAGTATTATAGAACAATTTTATTAAAGTGAGATTGAACGCGATTATCAGTTATTTATCATGGTGCGTCTTAAATAGAATGCTTCTAAAATTTATATTATACTGATGCATAAAATAAGTAACAACGATTCACAAATTTAACGTGACTGTGCTTTGAAAATGTCTCAGATAGCTCAGCATTGTGATACAAACTAAAAATGGCAAAATAAATTAGTGGAAATGCACCTGCTCACTTAAAGATATGAGAATTATTTACTGGCCGCCTCTACGCATCTCTTTTTGAGTGGTGGCAGAAAAATATGATCGTGGCTCCTGCGAAGTTATAAGAGAATTTTCAGCAACTATACAGTTCTGCAATCGAGAATGTTCTAGGCCCATTCTGTATATTTTTTATAGAGTCTGCAATGTTCATTCCTGTTGGCGACATATAACCTTTATATGTTAGTGCGCCGTAAAACGTAAATTCAATTCAGTTATGCGTCCCTTGTCAACTACACTAGCGTAGACATGTTGACATATATTATTATATATATATTAATCATGTTTCCCCATTTCCCCCCGACAAGGACGTTCTTTACAAACTTTCATGCAAACTATTAAACTCGTTGACCCATTTATAGTTAGCTACTATAGCTTCTCTTTGCTTTTGGGATGACCGGACAGATTTTGGACCATTTGATGACATCTACCTGTTTACTGAAAGGACGGTAACGACTGATGTTTGTCTTCAGTCGTACATTGTCAGGCACTAGGTGTCAATAGGCACTAGGTGTCACTAGGCACTAGGTGTCAGACCGTTGAAAATCAGCCCATTTAACGCAGTGCAAACTAGGCTATATTCGGAGATCAGTCACAAGTTTTACAACATTCGTTCGCTTAAATACACTTTAATTCTGTAAATTAAACAAATTTGGCTTGTCCCATATCTGGAATAAAAAACCGATTCAGTTTTTCAACATTTCACGTCGTTCATTCACACTACGCGTATTTTGAAATAAAAATCTGTCAAAACCACATCTCTACCTAACCTCTGTGCTCATACTCTCCAAAGAAATAATTCTGACAAACCCAGTAAAATACTTACTATTCATGAAAACAGACATAATACGTTAACATCACTTTAGATTTAACAATGAAATAAAAACTAATCTTGGGAAAAACACATGCAAACTAGAAACTTTGGATTTTCCCAAGGAACTATTTTAGAACCCTGCGACCCGGAAGTACTTCCTGACTGGTCTGATACCACTTAATGGTTTGTTCTCTTGTTGTTCTGGCTTCTGTCAAGTCAATGAGTACCTGCATTGTGGCTTTCTAGGGAGTTTATTCTCATATATACATGATTATCTCTGCGTTATACTTATATTCCTTATTAATTCTGCCTTGTTTGTTAGAGGATACAGCATGGCGGGGATGTCTATTTACACTGTTCCATTTTATTTAGACGACAATAGGGTAAGAGAGAAATCTGGTCCACAGTAAAACCTGGCTTAACCACCCCCACTCGCCCCCCCCCCCCCCTCACCCCACAAACACACCTAACCCCCATCGGGTTTTATGTCAGTGTCCTGTCCAATGATGTACTCCTATGTACACCTATGTACCCCTATGTCAAGCATTTTATGTGGCATACTTTGCTTCCAGTTGCCAGGTAAATGTTGTTTGTTTTGAGTGAGTGGTATTGGTTGTTTGTGTTATGTGAATGCTGTATTTCCTGTTCGACTCGTATCCCTTTTGTGTATACCAACTAACTTTTGCTGTAAATGAGTATGAGTTTTAATTGTAACATCGTTAATTATCCCTATTTATACGGTGTTACTCAAGAAACATTTTACAGGGTTTATGCTTCGAAATTTACTCGTTTTTTGAGAGCTGGTAGTCGAATTGAGGACTTCAACATTCGTAAACTTTATATTACTAAAAACATTCTCCATCAGGTCTACCGTTACCAGCCTGACTTTTGTATGGTGACGTGTTTGACAAACTCCAGAAAATCCCTGGTCATGATCACATTCATACAATCTTTAAACGTGTTACGTTTATCAAAAAAGGTTATGACCCTACAACTGTACAGCGCATTGCATCTTTAGTGGTTGACCCGTTTGCAGTTCGCCACTAAGTTTTTCTTTTTGATTGTGCGACGACCGGACACATTTCCTAAAAAGGAAGGTAACACTTAAATCTCTTCTTGTCATAATTAGTATATTTCCGTATTACTGTGGCAACGATGAGAATTCGTGACGCACTTCTGGGATATATACTGTCTATTCTGGGATATATACTGTCCAGGTGGTCGAGGAACTGACAGATAATGTGGATCTACGTCAACCAAATCAATTGTTAGCGTGTCTATATATAGAAACTGCAATCACTGTTGAGCTGATACGAGTCTAACTGTCGACAGTCATTAACAGCAGACCGAGCGTTTGGTTGACTGTGTACATTTCCCGTTCGACTTTACTGTAAATTGGCATGTATATGTGTACATATGTTACTGGTGGTATATGTGTACATATGTTACTGGTGGTATATGTGTACATATGTTACTGGTGGTATATGTGTACATATGTTACTGGTGGTATATGTGTACATATGTTACTGGTGGTATATGTGTACATATGTTACTGGGGGTATATGTGTACATATGTTACTGGGGGTATATGTGTACATATGTTACTGGTGGTATATGTGTACATATGTTACTGGAGGTATATAACATTTGTAGCATGGTCACTGAAAATTCTCTTTATAATATCACAGGTGTAAATCTTTTAATTGAAAATAACACGTCAGAATAAATGGTGTACTACAACTATCAGTTATTGGAAGTTAGAGTATGGCAGGTAGCTGAAATGGACAAGCTACAAAACAAAGGCGTGTTTAAATTAACCAACGCAATGAGACCATACTTTATCTATTACATACAGTAAGGACAATTGAAAATAAACAGTAATGACAATAGAACATATATAGTAATATATTATGCAATTATAAGACAATATAACAGATATATAGTGAAGATAATATAGCACACATATAGTAATAACAATAGCGAATATATGGGAATAACAATATAACCTATATATTAATAATTGTAATAACAATAGCATATGTAATATATAGTAATAACAATAAAGCATATACATGTATAGTAATAACAATAGAACATATATAGTAATCATAATAGAGCTTATATAGTATAGCAAAATGACATATATTGTAATAACAATGATACATATATAGTAATAACAACGAGACATATATAGTATAGTTATAACAATAGAACATACATAGTAATAACATAGTAATAGCAATAGAACATACATAGTAATAACAAAATAACATATATAGTATAGACAATAGAGCATATATAATAACAATATAATATTTGAGTACTATAGCTATAACAATAGAACAGATTTAGTAATAACTATAGAACAGTAATAACAACATAGAGATAACCAAGCTAATATTTTCAATCTGTGACGGTTTGTGAGTGGTTATACGATCTGAAATTTCGTTTTAACAAACGTAATACATTGTTATCTCAATTGTAATGCTTGTCCATATAAATATAACAAACATGCAACGCAAATCATACATCAACACGTGTGACTAACGGCCATATTATTTACATAGCAACAGCTAAGCAACCGCGCACTATTTTCTGTGCCGTTGCCTTCCGGCTAATAAAATGTGAAGATTTTTAACATACCAAAGCGTCGATATACCCAATAGGCGTGATCCCGAAGAATGACGGTATTGGCCGAGTTTTCACGAATGGGGAAATCGGGCGTTTTACGGGCGCAAATTGGAGACGTAACGAGTTACATATTAGTTGCATTAGAATATAACATATATAAATTTGAAAATAGAAAACAAAGTGATATGCCGCTAAGACGTGTACCTATATGTATACATACATAAGCAGTATGTTAGGTAGTTTATAACACAATACAGGGCAAGTACCTGAGTACATAAACCAACATTATAACACAATACAGGGAAAGTACCTGAGTACATAAACCAACATTATAACACAATACAGGGCAAGTACCTGAGTACATAAACCAACATTATAACACAATACAGGGCAAGTACCTGAGTACATAAACCAACATTATAACACAATACAGGGCAAGTACCTGAGTACATAAACCAACATTATAACACAATACAGGGGAAGTACCTGAGTACATAAACCAACATTATAACACAATACAGAGGAAGTACCTGAGTACATAAACCAACATTATAACACAATACAGGGCAAGTACCTGAGTACATAAACCAACATTATAACACAATACAGGGAAAGTACCTGAGTACATAAACCAACATTATAACACAATACAGGGCAAATACCTGAGTACATAAACCAACATTATAACACAATACAGGGCAAGTACCTGAGTACATAAACCAACATTATAACACAATACAGGGGAAGTACCTGAGTACATAAACCAACATTATAACACAATACAGGGAAAGTACCTGAGTACATAAACCAACATTATAACACAATACAGGGCAAGTACCTGAGTACATTAACCAACATTATAACACAATACAGGGCAAGTACCTGAGTACATTAACCAACATTATAACACAATACCGGGGAAGTACCTGAGTACATTAACCAACATTATAACACAATACAGGGCAAGTACCTGAGTACATTAACCAACATTATAACACAATACAGGGGAAGTACCTGAGTACATTAACCAACATTATAACATAATACAGGGCAAGTACCTGAGTACATTAACCAACATTATAACACAATACAGGGGAAGTACCTGAGTACATTAACCAACATTATAACACAATACAGGGCAAGTACCTGAGTACATTAACCAACATTATAACACAATACAGGGCAAGTACCTGAGTACATTAACCAACATTATAACACAATACAGGGGAAGTACCTGAGTACATTAACCAACATTATAACACAATACAGGGCAAGTACCTGAGTACATTAACCAACATTATAACACAATACAGGGCAAGTACCTGAGTACATTAACCAACATTATAACACAATACAGGGCAAGTACCTGAGTACATTAACCAACATTCGATTCGATGAATGTAAAACAAACTCAGGAGTGTTATACATTTACGCAATTTTTGACTAACACTTCTCTAGAGAAAAAGACAACAACAGAAATGTATGTAATGCCATTAGCTAGCCAGGGCCGTAGACACATTACACTGAATGCATCAGCAACCTGAGTACGCACATTTCTCTCTTTAGTGGGGGCAGATTGGTGACATATATTGGTGACATATATTGGTAAAATTGTGCATTTTGTGACAAAAGCACCAAACTTGACACATAGCTAGACAATACTCTACTAAAATATTTTGCCTATGGACCCACGTCAGATTTTGAAAAATGGCCGCCACTTTCAAAATGGCCGCCAAATATACCATAAAGAATTAATGAAGCCCATAATTAATTGGTTTCATCAAAACATGTTATTGTAAAGAATGAATGAAAGTCTTTATTTATCGAGGTTGACCCAATTAGTCATACTAATCTTCCTTGGGGCCCTCTGTAACAAATACATGATACTAAATACAAGAAAGGCAAGATACATAAGATATATGTAAACATAATAACATTGTTGGTGGTGGTAGTTTGAACGATATTTACACAATAATAAGATGAGATGATATCTATATCGAGTTTAATGTTGTTTTTCCTTTATCCATTTCATGCAGTTGTTTGTAAAACTTTTCATTGTTGCACACTTCTGAATGTGCTTTGGAATATTATTCCATAAAATGGTCCCGGATTAAGAGATGCTGCCCTTAAAAAGTTCCCGATTAGGCTTAGGAATACTAAAATTAGTATCAGTTAGTGATCGAAGGCTTCTGTCAGTTGAATTACGAGTAGTAAACATACCGGAAATATATGAAGGGGCAGTATTGTTCGAAACTCTATACATGAATTTGGCCTTTTGAAGTATAATTCTCTGATCAATTGTGACGCAATTTAGTTGTTCCATAGCGGCTTGAAAAGTAATATACTGTTCACCTAAAATAACGTGACATGCCCTTTTTTGCATTATTAAAAGGCTGGTGATATTTTTTCGACTTGTGTTACCCCAGATTACATTACAAAAGTCTAGATGTGGCTGTATGTAAGCTTTATAGAAAATAATTCGATAATTCAAAGGAATAAAATATTTTATTCTTGACAGCAACCATACATTTCTTGCTATGTTTTTCTTAATAAACAATAAGTGGTCGTCCCATTTTAAATTTTCATTTATATTTACTCCTAAAATTTTATCACCGGTAGTAATCTGTAAATCAATGTCATTATAGCGCAAAGAAAGTGATTTATTTTCTAATCTGGCACGTCGATGTGGTGTGGTTACAAAAAGGACTTTCGTTTTTGACGCATTTAATACCATACCGTTATGCAAGCACCAGACTTTCAAAATATCAAGAGCTTTCTGTAGATTTATTTCTATTATATATTTGGATTCGTTTATTTCGTATATGGTAGTATCGTCTGCATACATATCTGTATTAGAAACAATGCCATTCAGTTCAAGGGGAAGGTCATTGATGAACACCAAAAACATTAAAGGTCCTATAGTATGGACCCTTGAGGTACCCCACACGTTATTGTTTGTTCCTTAGAAAGAGCACCTTTCAAAGACACGACTTGTTTCCTATCTGACAAGTAAAGATTTGAACCATTGCAGTGTAAGCTCGCCACATTTATATAACTTTAATTTTTGAAGCAAAATGTTATGATCCACCAGATCGAATGCCTTCCGGAAATCTACCATTATAGCACCTGCAAATTTTCCTTCATTTAATGCCTTTAGCCATTTATCTATCATATAAACCAAAGCTGTTTCACAGCTGTGTTGTTTCCTGAAACCACTTTGAGACTTACATAAAAGCTGATAGAATTGTAGAAAACTCATAAATGAATCATGCACATGTCTTTCAATTAATTTTGATATTGTAGGTAATACAGAAATAGGCCTATACTTGTTTACATCGTCAGACGGTCCGGCTTTAAATAGCGGAAACACTTTCGCATGTTTCCAGGTGTTTGGGAATACACCTTGTTTAATACTAATATTAATTAAATTCGCAATACTGTTTGATATGCAATAAGCTGATAGTTTGAGAAGTTTTGGGCCAATTTGGTCAAGCCCAGTTGCTTTTGAAGAATCTAAGTTTACCAGCATATTTCGCACCTGATCTTCGGTTATTAATGGGATATTGAAAAACATCTGAGCTGTATGTAAGCTTTACAAAATTCTTTATCAAATTGAAATCTGAGTTCGGAATTGGTTGTTTCAAATTTGCTGCTATGTTTATGAAAAAATTATTGAACTCATCAGCCATTAAAGATGAATCGGTAATGTCTGTCCCATTAATATTTAATTGATTTATTGTGTTGGATTTGCCCGAGGATTTGGAAGAGGCTCCTTACTCCTTAAAGATTTTCCATATAGATTTTGGGTCGGATTTTCCGTCCTCTATCTTTCTTTCGTACGACATTTTTTTAGATTCCTTTATTAGTTTAATCACTTTATTTCTAGATATTTTATAATTGTTCATATCATTTTGCATTTTATATTGATCTCTCTCTTTAATAGCGTCTAAAATATTAGGCGTAAGCCATTCAGGTTGGTGTATATGCTTTACTCGATGGTTTTTAATTGGCAAATGTTTATCTACTATATCTGAAAATTTATTAACCCAGTTTTCAAGAATTATATTTGCCTCCGAGATGATCCAGTTTCCCAATCAACTAAATTTAGATCATGCTGAAAATTGATTTCATTAACTTTTTTAAAAGTTCGGTACTCAATTGTCTGGTGATCGTTTATCTTGGCGTAGCAATGAATTTTTCTTGTGCAGAAAATAGGATAGTGGTCACTTAAACCAATTTTTGGAATCTTAATGTGTGAAATATTTTCTTCCGAATTTGTGTAAATGTGATCTATAAGTGTGCTTGAAGAAGACGATATTCGTGTGGGTTCATTAATTAACTGGACTAATCCCAACGATAAGATATAACTAGATCAATCATCTTTTATTTGCATGTTTAATAAATCTCTATTTATGTCTCCTAATAATATGATTTCTTATTCTTCTGATTGTATTTTTTCTAAATGCTCTTCAAACAATTCTTTCCAGATAACTTTTGAATCAGGGTGCCTGTAGATAGACCCAATAAGAAAAGGTTTACCTTGCTTAGGTTTGATTTCAAGCCAAATGCATTACATTTTATTGTCTTCTAAGTCTACTCTCCTCATGTAATTTATCTCATTTTTTACATATACCATCAAACCACCACCACCATTATATAATCGATCCTTACGAAAAGGTATTTGATATCCACTGATATGAAAAGCTTCCGTTTTATGCTCATTTGTAAATTTGGTCTTACTCAATGCAAGAATATGTACATTATTCATAACGGATGTTAATAACAGTTTTATTTGGTCAATTTTTGAAGTAAGTCCTTGAATATTAAGATGACCAATATTTAAGCTAAGTTCATTACAGTAGAACTGATAATGTTTTCTTGAACGTCATTGTCATCGTTTATATTATATATACAAGTATTCCTATTATCATTTAAACAGCTTTTACTCTGGGAATATAAGTCACAGTTACAGTTAGTTCCATTGCAAGTGTCACAAATGTTTGGCAGAGTTGCGAAATAACTTTCACTTTCTATGCCACAGGAAACGGCTTCTTTGCCGAATTCCTAATTCCAACATTTGTCAGATTTATGGCCAATCAGACCGCAATACCAGCACGTTATTGGTTGTTTGTGTCTACATTCGTGAGTCTGATGGTTGCTTTCAAAACACTTTAAACATCGATCATCGTCCATTCTTGTACTGTCAGTTTGCCTAACATTTCGATTACCAAGGTAGTTATTTGCCGCACGTGGTGGATATACACATTTCGTAAAGTCCTAAACTATGTGAATGACTTCATTGATTGTTCCCAAAATCCGTTTGATCCCCGAATTTGACGGATGAATATGGTCAGTGAAATTAAAAACCCGCATAATGAGTTGTCCGTTAGATTTAATTACGACCTTAATTTACATTTGTTGATTTAATAAACAATATTAACAAGACACTGTCAGAAAACAAATTCGAAAAGAAGTTTGTTATATACACAAACTCAAATGTAATAAGTGGTCATATCATTTTAACATTTTCAATATGATAGCTAACATTCAACTTAATCTAATCTTATTGATCTATGATCTGAATGAACAATTTTTCTTATTCACAGTTACAGTACCCAATGTCCCGTTTTTAAAAGATTGTATACATCATTCCTGCTTTGACACATCGTTTGCAACACACTTGTCTCTTTGACATCATCTACATTTAATAAGTTCCTTGCAAAAGCTGAGGCCTGTGGTAGTGTTATCGAGAAAGGCTTCAACACATCCTCTTCCAACCCCAGTCACCGGATGTAGGCATTGCACAGGTGGACCTAAAGGCCATGATTCCAACAATGTCCAATTACAACCTGTTAAACAACTCGGCAGGTGTGCTTGGAAAGAGCTATAGCAATATGTAACAACTTGTTGTATCTAGGAACCATTGAATGTCAACAATTCTTTGCGACATGAACATGCAAACTTCCTCTTGTCACACATTTTCCAACAAGCACACATTTTGGAATTGGAAAACTTGTGCAACCTCAACGTAGTATTTCCAGATTTTCCATGCACAGGTTTTACCTCTGAAGATATTTCATTACATCTAGTAAATGTGAAAAGCAACTATTCGTCTTGGTTTATATGAACTAATGAATAGGCAATACAATGTGCAACGAAGAACCTAAAGTGATTTATAGCCCCTAAAACTAACCCATGGCTTATCTAACTGTATTTACTGTACCATCGCTATAACATGTACTACAACGTCTGTGTCTACTGTTTAATGAAGTATTGTTTGGCATATGCCACATGCAACACACGCATTGTATCGTATTATCTTAGTGAAATGATCGAGATCGGTCTCAGATGTTCGTCTTCTGATACAAGGCACATCTTCATCTCTGTTTTATTAAACGTGTTTTTAGTTTCTCTTCTATCGCAACCGATTGCTATGCCAGTTAACCAGAGCTCTGATTTTGTTTTGCCTGATGGCCGTCACCTACTAAACCTTCTGCAAGTGACATTCAACAACGTATAAAAGAATTTGCTAATCATACTTACTAATGTTTTTCAAGCATTAAAAAGCATTTTAAGGCAGCTCGTATAATCTGATTAAAATCCAAAAACGTTTTTCAACGTTAGAAAAAGCTGGAGAGACACCCTAATCCGCCGTTAATCTGAACTTAATATGATACATATATATGCGAGAAGAGAAAGCAAGTTATATAATCTGTTGTAAGTTGGTGACCACTGAGGAAAGCAAACATGTTCTGGTTTATCTGTTTAAAGAAATACTTGATTATGTCATCTATAAGCTCTGTTACAAACGTGTCATGAACGGGTCATGCTTTGCATGACATAATTTACCTATTTGTTGATCAATTTCTGTCACACGAGAGTCGTCTATGTAACGTAAGTCATGTACCAGTACATCCTCAATATTGTCCTTGAATACATTTTCTTATTCCTCTGCTGTGTCACTCAAACTGCCTTACGAACATCTTTAACTTGTTCATGATGGAAAAGATCATTTCATAGGCAGCGCCTGATGAATTATTGCAATAACTGAAATTAACAGATAAATCAGACCATATCTGGTTCAGAGATCATCCAATGTGGAAGGTGAGATGTGCTTACAGCACCTATTGCACCTTCATCTTCTCTCACAATCTCATAGTTCTGCTTGTGAGTTAGTTCATTGGGTACTGATGAGACAACACTAATGAAGTTTGTCTCACACACACACAGATGACTAATTTTAAGATTTAAAGTGTAACTGAACAGTACTGCAATTGCGAACTTTTGATTGCTCTTTATGATCGTCATGTGCAATACGCAATGGTTTAAGGCATGCCTTGCTCACACTTCAAATAACTGTAAGCCCGGTTTACCATAAGTATGGTAATCAGGTGATGAACATTCCCTAATGCATGTGTTTATTTCAGAAAGGAATCTGCAATGTCATAATTGCCACAAGGGCACTGGTCCATCTATAGTCCTCAAACAAGTCTCAGATTGTTTTAAGTGCCTCCATTTTAAATACGAAGGCTTCAACGTAAAATGCCATTATGATCTTCACATTGGGTTTCAGGCCAATTTCATTGTTTCTGCTCGGCAACTATAGTCTAGACAAAGTTAACCCGTTATCATAAAATGTATTAGCGTTTAGATTTTGTTTACTTGTTTTGTCTTGTAAATAGCGTTTACCAAGTCAATGTATTTTAGGGTTTTATAAATATATTTTATATTGAACCGACAGTTTCTGATAAGAAAATTAGTTTAGTACCCTTCAGAAATTCCAAAGGCTGGAGAAAACGTAGAATCAATCCGAAGCAAAATTTGATTTAAATGTATAAATCCCTTAACACATTAACCATAGGGTGCCTCTAAATAACTCTTTATTACAATATTAACAAACAAATACTATGCCAAGACAACTGAGTGAACAAATACAACATATTAATAACTTACACATTAATTAATTACAAACAACTATTAAGCGAATTACACTTTTTACTATGTTCAACATGTTTTGGCGGCCGTTTTGAAAACGGTAGCCATTTTGAACTTAAAATATACCCAGATTGTATTTCAAGACCCTTTGTCTATTACTTTCCGGAATTTGTTGCGATTGCCATCACATATGTTGTTAAAACCCGATGCATATAGGTTCAACTGATTATTTAATACATATTTGGCGGCCATTTTGAAAATGGCGGCCATTTTGAAAAATCTGGCGTGGGTCCATAGCCAATTTTTTTCAGTATGATATTGTCTAGCTATTTGCAAAGTTTGGTGCTTTTGTCAAACAATGCACAATTTTTTCACCAAACTGCCCCACTACTTGTCATAAATTTGCTTATTATTCCTCCATTTTTAATTCAGAGATGCAAATTTAGAAAAGAAACGAAAGTATCGGAAAACATAGCTTGGTTGCGTATAATTTCTTCAGGATATTAAATATTAACGAGTACTGTCAATGTTCAATATTTTACATGTTCTATTCTTGTCTACAAATTCCCGATAATTGACATATGTTGCGTTTCGTTCCATATGCATTCATGAAACAGAACATTCTAACGCAAAAACAAGTGAAAATACAGTCACGGATAATTTTGCAGACGATACAACGCTTTCAACATGTTCAACTTCAAATTCATCTCTTGCCAGCGCTGAAATTCTCTCAGTAATGACCTTATTGACGTCAACGCCTGGTGGGATATAAATCGCATGTCTGTCAATGCAGCAAAAACATAAATAAGGTATCTCTCTTCTAAGAACAAAATAAATCGTATTTTGATAATGCTCCTTCGATTCAATTTAAAGATGAAACTATTAACTGTAGTGACGAAGAAAGATTACTCGGTGTTACAAGTGACAACACTCTCTTGGAATAGCCAAATTGATAAAAAAAAAATAGTATCTGTTATCTCGCATAAAGATCTACCTTTCTATACCTATGTGTAAATTATTTTTCAATACTTATATCTTACCCAATTTAGATTACTGTTGTGTGATATGGGGAAATTGTAATATTTCTCTGGAAGATAAAATTGTAAGACTCGAAAAACGAGCTGCAAGACTTATCCTAGATAAAGATTTCGAAACTCCATCTGTTGAACTTGTTACCGAAATTCGTTGGATGATGTTTCCCGAGAGAGTAAAATTCCAAAAAGCAATTCTTATGTTTAAAACATTTAATGATCAGACTCCTGCTTATCTTAAAAGTACGTTTGCTCTTACTTCAAATGTAAATATGCGAAATTTAAGATCATCATCAAATCTACAACTATATTTCCCCAGACCGAATAGTGAGTTTTTCAGAAAATCGTTTGCGTATTCAGGCTCTAAAGTGTGGAACATTGTATTGCATTGTCTACATTGTACCAGGGTCACTATACATTAACTATCGACCCTGATTGTACTTACAGTGGATTAATCAAACCATAAAATAATGACTAAGTCTTGCAACTCGTTAATGTATGCATGAATATACTACAATTCATTTTAAATGTATATCACATATCTTTGTAAATATTGTATAATATATATTGTTGAGGGCCTCATGGAAGATTAACTAGTTTCAAATGAGTTCTCTCGTTAAATAAAGTCTTTATTATTATTATTATTATTATTATTATTATTATTATTATTATTATTATACTAGGGAGAAAGAAATGGTTTGAGACCGAAACTTCTTTTGCCGGACAGAAACATTCCCGAACGTTATGACATGTGTAATGTCTGCCATGTGGCAGATATTAATAGATTCAATTTCATGCTGTTAGCAGACGTTTATTAATGTGGTTAATGGAGTAATGTGTAATGCAATTTGTTATTGTTATTGTTTTTGTTACCTAGAATGTTGGTGACAGTTTGTGAAGTAAAGCCTGAAAAAACAAACAAATCAGTAATGTTGGTATATAATTTAGTATTTATTTGTATACACTCACAAGACTTCATATCTTGCTTCCGCTTCTAAAACCGCCTCCTGGCTCTAAATTATAATGACGATACATTCGATATATTACATCATGGACATGATTAAACGTTGTAATTTATACATTAATCTAACTTTCAAACTAAAAAACAATAATTGGACACAATATAAAGTGTATATGTAATCATGAAGTACAACTACAATACAATATATATTTACCAAAATGCCTATGTACCCAGTTGTATAACAAATCGACTTGAAAGCTTTAACGTGTGTTCGTGCGATCAGAGCAGACGATTTAAATGCGATATTTTACAGTTAAACCGTATCTCTAATCAAGTTCACCAAGCAATACAAGAAACAATTTGATTATTATTTACATATTCTTTGATGGGTACTTAGGAATTTTGTTAAGTATATATATTAGAGAAATATATTGCTCATTACGTGGTCCGAGTATTAACTTTCATACCCAATCCAACCCATTCTCCAAGAAGTGAAAACGGGGTTGGCTGGGGTATGAAATAAAACCTTAATTTCGGCTTTAAAAGTTTGCATATTGCAAAATTAAAACATTTGATAAGTAATTTTAAACAGCTTTTCGCCTATTTTCAGCAAAAAATGTTTTTAAACATGTATTTATTGTCGAAATATCTGTTATAAAACTATGATAAGTTTTTCCATCACTTAATGGAATGAAGGCGGGACCACGTAATGTGACGTGATGTGACGTGATGTGACGTAATGTGACGTGATGTGTCGTGATGTGACGTAATGTGACGTAATGTGACGTGATGTGACGTGATGTGACGTGATGTGACGTGATGTGACGTAATGTGACGTGAATGAATCTCCACAAACAAAAGCGCATCCGTGGGCGGGATAGTAAAGACGCTGCAGTCGGGACGTTCTCACCCATCACCGCTGCCGGCTCGAATCCCACTGGGGTCTCGACTTAATTACTCAAGTGAGATGCTTAAGGTTGGTGGGAGGCGTACAGTACTCGTTCTATCCAGAAAAGATGGGATGGCCCGCCTCTACCACAAAACAATCGGCCGTCATATATGGCCTTACATGTGCTAAAATTACGTAACACACCATTCAAACATAAGCAAAAGTCATATCACCACGTACTAGCACCGTATACGAATACATATAACAAAGTCATATAACCACGTACTAGCACCGTATACGAATACATATAACAAAGTCATATCACCACGTACTAGCACCGTATACGAATACATATAACAAAGTCATATCACCACGTACCAGCACCGTATACGAATACATATAACAAGGTCATATCACCACGTGCTAGCACCGTATACGAATACATATAACAAGTGTTAGAGTTACTCTATTGTTGTCTATTAACCCTATATGAACAGTAATCGAATTGCATATAAATGCAAGCACATATCTAGAAATCTTCTAGAAATCTCTCATTAAACTACATTTGCTATTTCCCCATTTCAAACTTGTGTTTAATAAATCTGTGTGGCAGGACAAGTGAAGCAAAGAAAACACTAAATTAAAAGTAAGGGGACCGTGCTAGACAGTCAGTTCATTAACTAATATAATCACGTGCTAGACAGTCAGTTCATTAACTAATATAATCAGTCTTCCTCAACATGCATTTTGTTTATTGACTTATAGCGCTCTCGGTCGTTTATGCCTTCATTAAATGGAAAACACTCAAACTTGTGTGTTTACTATTCTTCCTTTTTATCCCAAACCTTGTGGTGTGGCCAAGAAATATACTTCATAATACATTAGTGTAATGAAGGCCGAACAAGCTCTCAATTTTCCCGTTCATCTTGGTGCCTCGTTGATTACCGTAACCTACAGAAATCAACGAGGCTGTTCCCTTTTCCGATGTCCTACGGAAACGACCGAAAGAACAAACATCATCAATAATACGACAATGATATACAGACAGCTACATTAATACATAATGTTATGTGTAATTTTTGGAGTTATATGTTCATAAGAATCACACATTCGTGTTCATATAATATAGAATTGAATAAATCCGTTGTTTAAATTGATATGATGCTCGGAACAGCCTTGCATCATGTCATGTTATCCAACTAATTCAATATTAAACAGGCACTCATGTAATATATTCTATGTATTACATAATACATCAGTTAAAACGGTACCTTAACAGCTTCGCTCTGCGACTCCTCGTCTATGTACGCCAGTGAGCCTTCTATGTGTTACATAATATATCATTTAAAACTGTACCTTAGCGGCGGCTTTGCTCTGCGACTCCTCGTCTATGTACGCCAGTGAGCCTTCTATGTATTACATAATATATCAAATTCAATATTAAACAGAAAACTGTACCTTAGCGGCTTTGCTCTGCGACTCCTCGTCTATGTATGCTAATGACCCATGCGAACTTCCTCCCTCGGAACTTTGTGTGATGGAATTGACCGGAAGTAAAGGTTTGTGCTCAGTGTTGTGCAACGGTGGTGAATTGTGGGATAAAAATGGCGGTGCTTTATCGTGTCGGTTTACTCGAAGATCACTTCCACCCTTGAAAGTTGTGTTGCTCTGTAAAGCAGGAGCGAGTTAAATGTGAAGGTTAAAGGTTATGAACCTGTATAAGTGTTTGTATATATCTATTCCGTTTTTGTAAGCAAAGTTTACTGGCTAACAATAAATTTTAACCGCCCGTAAGTGGTGCATGTTTACAAATAATTTAACACACTGAGAAAAATAGTTCATCATGAACAGGAATTCCACCATCACGTTTAAATACTTTAATAGAAAGCATCGCGAGGATGTTGTTGCTTAAACACATATTCATTTTTATTTTTATTTTATACCCGAAAAATTGAAAAAGTTATGACCCAAAACGTTTAAAATGGTTAACAATTCATTTCAAATTGAGAAGAAAACACATACAATGGTATATTTGGTGATATTTGGGATATACACCCATTCCTCAAAATATAATGATTGCGGTTCGAACTTTTAAATAAACAGAAATCAGGATAGTATTAATATATAGTATTTTTGATTTCGATCAGCAGGTTTAACAATACAAATGACGTGAGGATAACAATATAAAAAAAAAATCACAATGATTTTAGTAAGATACAAATTTATATTATTTTGAGCAAGTTTGGAAATGATCTTTTTGTGCACAGGAAAAACATATATAGAATTAAAACTCCCCATTGAATGTACACACGGCACTCTTGTATATTTACAACGCATTACAATTAGTACATATATGCGCAGATCTAATAACAACCCGATCGGACACTGTTAACTTTACCCGAATTTCAT
The DNA here is from genome assembly GCA_037043455.1 of Cyrtodaria siliqua. Taxonomy (NCBI): domain Eukaryota; kingdom Metazoa; phylum Mollusca; class Bivalvia; order Adapedonta; family Hiatellidae; genus Cyrtodaria; species Cyrtodaria siliqua. The sequence continues at coordinate 78,571 of JAWPHD010011650.1, forward strand.
GCGAGACAGTACGAAAATTTCACAAACATGTTGCCCAGATTGAAACACTGGTATCTTGAAGAGTTTTATAGATACACGTTTCATTTATACCAAAACGCATCACATTAATTCTCCTTCTAATGATAGCACCTTCCTTACTCTACCATTTAAATAAAACATGAGTTCAAAAGAAACGTTTATTATATCAAACCTTGACTTTTAAGAGAAAAGAGAAATTAAACAACTTCTTATGTTGAAAATAAAAATAAAAACTATTATAATCCCATTTTGATATTCCTTATTAACCTTTTGAATGAATTCCAATCAAAATCAATGTATACATAAGAAAGGAGATAGAAGACAAATTTAAGGTGTCACGTGATATTTTGGCTACTTCATTGGTTCAGACAGGAAGTTTCCTATCTGTCTTCCAAGGGTTTATGTTCAAATCAACGTTACAGAAGTTTGCAAGGGTTTATGTTCAAATCAACGTTACAGAAGTTTGCAAGGGTTAATGTTCAAATCAACGTTACAGAAGTTTGCAAGGGTTTATGTTCAAATCAACGTTACAGAAGTGTGCAAGGGTTTATGTTCAAATCAACGTTACAGAAGTTTGCAAGGGTTTATGTTCAAATCAACGTTACAGAAGTGTGCAAGGGTTTATGTTCAAATCCCAGTTATTCTCATAGTTTGCATCGGAAGCATACGAATATCACGGGAATAATGCCGTGGTCAGAATAATGCCGTGTTCAGTATCAAAATCGACACAATAAGGTTCAGGACGCCAGACGTCGCCGTTTCATAACATTGGCCAGGTCTAATTCCAAGAAAAATGTCCATCGGAGAAATGTTGTGAACAATTTTTTTACTTAACATTGAAATACTCATGTCTGCAACTTATTTTTTTTTATAGATATTCTTAAACGATTTTTCCTGTAAAAAAAAGGCAAATAAAATGTTCCCGACGTCGCCTAACGATAATTTGTACCAACACCGTGCGCAACGTCTTTAATTTAAAATGTGCTTAGAATTAAATAAAAGGTAATACTATGTTAAGATTTCAATTGTCTTCGTTATATGCTGCCATAGGTTTCAATATATTATATTGGTGAAATAAACAATTTGTAATAGCAAAATAAGTTTGCTATACACCATTTAAATGATATTGATACGGAAAAGAAAAAAATCTAACGGAACACCTCAGTGAGGTTTTTAAAGTCAAAATATATTTATCTTAAACATTAACGGAGATGACATTGATGGGTCAAGTATTAGTGTACAATACTACAAAATGAGTATGAAAGGAGAAATCGCAATATAGATACACAATGTCGCAATCTAGGTATGTACCTGCGGGTTCGAATCCCACTGGGAGCTCGATTTGTGAGGAAGTGTCAATTCTTACGGATGGCGGGAGGTATACAGTACTGGTTCTACCTAGGAAAAATAGGTGGTCTGCCTCCATCACAAAAAATCGACCGTCAAATATAACCTTACATGTGTTTAAAAATGACGTAAACCACCATACAAACAAACAAACAAACAAAACAAAACTCGGTTTGATTGAGACTGTTCCTGAACGGTAGTGAAAGGTGCTAGCTACCGTTCATTCCCTCTAGCCCCGGGTTGAGCAGAACTCAATATTTAAAATGTCAAAAGTACATAAATCTGAGCCATTCCCAAGATGGTATACTTATGACTGTGAACATGGAACCTTCAATGAGGTATTTTCACACCAATACATGGCCAGCGGCGTATGGTCCCAGTTTCTAGTAAAATGCTTTGCCCTAAACGAGAAAACGTTGGGCGAAATAAACAAAATGGACTTTAGTTTGGAATAGAGGAGTCATTCATAACATTCTATTTTCAAATTGTTTAACCAAACAGACTGAATATAGTGTAAGAACGACAAGTGCTGCACTATTGTGTGTAACCACGACATGCTACCTGTACCATTTACCTGCCTGCTAGCCTTACTGGATGAGCTGTCCCGCCGGAGGATGCCAGAGGAGAGGTTCGAACCATTAAGGCCCATACAGCTTGCTCTCCGGGCCAGATTCAGGGCCTGTTCCCGGTTGGCCCGGTATCGCTTAACGCAGCTACTGCAATACAAAACGCGTATACATTTTAATTTAACATGTTTGTTTGAACGGTGTTTTAGTTAATTTTCAGCACATGTTAGACCAAATATGGCAGTCTATTTTTTTGTGGTAAAGGCAGACCACCCCATTTTTCCTGGGTAGAACCAGTACTTTATTCATCCCGACATCCGTAAGAATCGACACTTCCTCATTTGCAAGTCGAGCTCCCAGTGGGATTCGAGCCCGCAGCAGTGAGAGTCGAACTCAAGTGAGAAAGTGCCTATTGTTACGGATGGCGGGAGGTATAAAGTACTGGTGCTACCCAGGAAAAGTGGGTAGGTCTGCCTCTACCATAAAACAACACCACCAACACCACCAACACCATCATCAACAACAACAACAACAACAAATAAAATAAAACGTATGCCACTAGACAATATCGTTTTGAAAACAAGTTAAAGCATTCACCATTTGATTTAAATTAATACTCTTTCTGCCTACCATTCGATTCAGGAAAGCGATATTCGAGCATTTAATTGTCTTACTGCTTGCTTGAAGTTCTGGTCCATTCTGTTTGTCATTAAACTCCGAGCTCGGGATAGTAAAGAATCTGCGTTTAAATAACTGGTTCTACATGTACTAGGGAAATATGTGATCTGCATCTACCACAATTTTTTTTTTTAAAAAAAATTAAAAAAAAAAAAAAAAAAAAAAAAAATAATGAAAAAAAAAAGAAAAAAAAAGAAGATAAAATGAACAGTAATATATTGCCTTACATATGAAAAAAACACACCTTAAAACACGTAAAATATTCAAATTGTCATTAACTGCAGTTCTGCCAAACAAATTCGGTGAATATTCGAAACTTTCGTTTTCGCAACAATTGGTAGCGGCCAGTGCACAACGGACGGGCGACGACGTAGGCAGACAACACGCCATCGCATAAGTAGAACCAGTAGAGCTCAATGTCTGTTGTGTTCATGTCGATCTGACAATTCTTTTGGAACTAATCACAAATCGTTGTATACTGCTTTCCTGAACGTGTTTAATGAATTAGTCGAGACGTATTTCTTCCGTCAATTGTATTGCTACGTAAATAAACGAGAAGTTCTTTGTTAAATTGGATTGAAATACATCATTCAGGTGGGTGCCACATCAAGTGATTAATGAACTCGAATAACTGACTTGTGCAGACTTATTGACGTAAATTACGCCATAAATACACACTCTTCAACAGTCGTGGTATTTAAAGTGTCTGCGCGTTTCCATACATATGGTACAAGTACCAGATGGATGTCATTTAATCAGTATTTAACGAATCTTATGGTGCAGCCAATGTAATAACCTTCATTAGAATTGACGGAAGTACGTGTACAGGTCGTATAGGGTTAGACAGGGTCCTTATTCATAAAGTTTCTTAGTAAC
>JAWPHD010011651.1:0-82040 GCA_037043455.1 Cyrtodaria siliqua
CAATCAAAATGTAATAACTATCTAATAATAGACTTCCGATCTTTTTTATATTTCTTCAATTGGCAGAGGAAGCAGGATACATAGATCCTCACACAGAAATACGATGCATGTTCATTATTTTCATTATGTATGATATAGTTTGACTCTTATATTACAAATCATTATTCACAGTAAATATAACATATTATGCATACCAAGTTGGTTACGTCTACGCAATTTGAAATGCGTGCTGACGCAACAAAAATAATATTTAAAACACTGTCTCAGTAATGTGTTAGATAATGGGCTTAAAACTGCATTTCTTGTTCGACTTTTATATTTATGTTTACATATTGGGCATAATGGGCACTTGTTTTGCCACTGATCGTTCCAAAGCAGTAGCCCAATTGTCAACTATTTTATGTTTGTGATGTGTTATCTTCCCTTTTATTCATCTTGATGATTACGTGTTTGGGTTGGCTGTGGTCCTTGAATGCTCTATTTCCTGTTTGACTTTTTTCAGTCGTTCAATTTCGCCACATGTATTTTTTATAATGTGCTATATACCTTTATATACCTGAAAATGTATTTATCAGCTAAAATACTTTTTTATTTATATTTGGTTATTCGTGTGGTAATTTAATGAAAAAAATCAAACCAAATGCTTTTTTATCCGTAATGAAGAACATACAAATAATCTCTTTACTATTCTAGTAATTGCTGTCGCAACTCAAAATTCAATAACAATGTTTTATAAAATGATATAATTTAAAATTATATAATAGTATGTGAACCGATTGTTTGTACTTCGCGTATATTGAAATATTTCAATTAAAGATACTCAAGTAAAACTAATTTTGCGGGCAATGTGGCATTGGAGGAACTCTATCATCCAAAATACGCATTCAAAATAAACAAACAAACAACAAATATGTAACGTGCGTCGATGATTAGGAGTATTATAATTGTTCTCAATTACAGACAGAGCATAGAACGGCTCCAAAACAAAAATGATTGGTTGATTGATTAATAACTCCAAAAGTGAATCAACACAAAACAATATATACACAATGATTATTTATGGGTAAGCTCCAGATAACTTGCTGGAGATCGAGCAATGTATTCAAATGAGCATTTGCAGTTTGCACAAGTACGAAGGGTGCGAACGGGGACAGTGCCTAACGTTCTGTAAACTAAACTTGACGTGCTTTTTGTGGTGTTTAACCAGTTCAAAGATATGTGTCTATGTGTCTATAAGAGTGAATGAGCAATCACATGCGTATTTGTATGTTATAGTACTAATAGCAAACGAGCTATACTACTAGTAGCAAGTAAGCTACAAGCACACGTAAAGGTACTATGACAAATGAGCCTTTAACATAAGAGCCGCAATGTATAGTACAAACGAGCTGAACAAACGAGCTGTTCAACGAGCGATTGTCAACTGAACGCTGTATTGACAAAAGAGCCAATTGACAAAAGAGCCAATACGCAAGTACCGTTCAGCGAGCAAAGGAGGCCAACAAATGAGCCGTGTTATACTATGACTGTATACTGAGGTATTTGCTACAGGTAAGTGTTCTATAGCAGATGACGAGTGTTCTTGATGAGCGGACAGTCGTTTACAACGCAAGAGGCTTCTGGTACGTATACTAACTATCTGTATAGTTGCATTAACTATAGAACGATTGGAAGTAATCATGTACTATATATACCTTATTGATTGCGAAGTGTCGGGATAATTAAACAGTTCCATCATTTTCATAAGATGACGGGCATTTATACTGGAAGTTTGTGTGACGGGTTGAGATGGTTTTACTAACCTCTACGTATTAAATAACAATATAATCTGGGACCCGACAAACTTTTATAAAATGGGTACCGGTTTAAACATAAGTTAAGGAAAGCTGAGAACCAGTGACATATATTTTCCAATTCAGTAACCCGGATGATGCATCTAATTATGCACTGTAAAACGAAGGTAGGTGGGGAAATGTTGTTTATAGAAAAGGTTGTTATTGCTTTTTAAAACCGCCACATTACCCACGCCTCCGATTCATTTGCGTCCCGCAATGTTGCTCGGCTTAAAAACTTAGAATAAAGTTTGGGAGTTATTTTAACTTAGGAACATATTGAACAATACAACTGTGTGATATCTTTACAAACGTTTGATGTAAACGTGCTATATAAAATGCATAACAAAAATGAAATTAACAAATGAACAATGAACATGAATGACATGAATATTTGTCACGAAGTCTTAATAGCTGAGCTCAAAAGTGTTCAACAGCGCTCTGTCCACTCCATCTTTGACAAATCCTCCTCCGTGATTATTTCAATCTCAATGTTAACACTATTCTCGGTCCTCCTTTCTATTTGTTTTGTAATACGCCTGCATATCCAGCTAGGAGTTTGAGTTGACTGCCCTCTGACTACATTATTCTTAACTTGATATGCGGTGCATTCACTTTCAGTGGTGTATCTATATGCTTAGGATCAAACCTCCCAATATATGGAGGAAGAGGTGCTGTGTTCTTCCTTATGGTTGGATCAATGGAAGGTTCTTTGCTGGTGATCTCCACGTCATCATCAGACGACTCACTTTCGCTATCACCGCTCTCCTCCTCGGTGTGTCCTCCAATGAGATCAACAGGGTCTTCTCGTTCCCAATCTTCTACTTGTCGAGAAGGCGTTGCTTTATCAGCAGTATCAGAAGATGACGGTTTGGGATCTAAGCTTTGGGCTGGATCTTGGATTGGCGCATTATGCTTCTGTTTCTCATGTCTTCTGAGGTTGGACACTTTCCCCGTGGAGTAGGGACATTGTTTATAATAGGATATACTTTACATTGTTTTTAGTCCACAAAGTAGCAGATGTGTCTTCAGGTCGTCTTCGTTTCTGGCTACAAAGATGCACATGGGACATCTCAGACCCACTTTCCTTGGGGTGTGCTTTATTTTCGGCATAGCCGGACTTCGCGACGACTGAAACGAGAATAAAAAGAAAAACAATAACTCACTAGTTATTATTGATGTATGAATAAATAAATCGAATCAGGATATTATGTACAGGAATCTGAGTTTGTTTGTTTTTAACATAATAGGTTATACTGATATAACGGGCACATAGTCCCTTAACCAAGTAAGAGGTTTCCTGATTCGTTTTGTCTCACCAGAGGCCTCTTGTGTGCCATACTCATTTTCAGACTCTTCAACGATGTAATCGGCATTACTTATTTCAGTGTTGTCGGGAGCTTCGTCATGAGGTGGATCCACCACATGATCAATTGCATGCTCATGTGCTAAGGTTTGGTCTTTTCTCAGACGCATGCGGTCCACGTGTATGACTTGGGTAGTTTCCATATACCCACACTGTACCTTGTACGTGACATCGGTCAGCTTCTCTTTAACAACGTATGGTCCTCGCCAATAGTTCGTAAACTTTGGGGAATGGCCAGGTATTGCTCTAGGGAAGTGTACATATACTTCATCACCAGGTTTAAATTTTTGCCAACTGAGTTTTCTATCATGGTATGATTTTTGCCGAAGCATTGATCCTTCGATATTTGCTCTAACAAAAGTGTGTGCTGTTTCTATTCTTTCTTTTAATTCCCAGACCCACGTCTGTGTTGGAGTGGTCTTGATGCTTGCCGGCATTTCGTATGCAATATCAACAGGGGTAGCGACTTCTCTCCCCAGCATGCAATAGTTCGGACTACAGCCAGTTGTTTCATGTTCTACTGATCGATAGGCCATGAGTACATATGGGATATGCTCGTCCCAATCGGTATGATGCTCATTAACAAATGATTTCAGCATTTTAGCTAAGGTCCTGTTAAATCGTTCCACCATACCATCTGATTGTGGATGGTATGGTGTTGTTCTTGTCTTCTTTATATGAAGCAATTGGCACATTTCTGAGAATAAACGACTCTCGCATTGCCTGCCTTGATCGGAATGTATATAACTTGGAGTACCGAATCTAGTTATAACTTCTTTGACCAGTATTTCACTGACTGTTTTTGCTTCCATGTTTGGCATTGGGAATGATTCAACCCATTTGGTGAAGTAATCAGCTATTACTACTATATATCGGTTTCCACGCTCGGTCATAGGTAACTCTCCAACAATATCAGTGGCAATCCTCTCCATTGGATATCCTGCCCCAGTTATCTGCATTGGTGCCTTCTGTTTCCCCAATCGACCCTTGCCTTTTGCGCAAATATCGCAATCAGCGATATAATGATTTACATCTCTTTGTAAACCTGGCCAATAGAATGACTGTCTCACTTTACTCATTGTTGTTCGTATTCCTAAGTGACCTGAAGAAGTGTGATCATGGCAGTATTCTAGTACGTGTCTTCTTTCTGATAACGGAACTATTGCCTGAAGTTCTGTGGTGTCCAAACCTACCCATTTGCGAAACAACATATCATCGCGAACTTCAAGCATTTGTCGTTGTGACCATAGTAACTTGGTAATTGGTCCAGCAGCGCTAAGTGTTTGAGAACTAGGGACTTTCATATCGTCCAACCAACTTCGAACAAACGTGATCTCTTTATCGTTGTTCTGTAACTCTTTCAACAAAAAGGCTTTGTCTTCCTGAGATACACATATTGTATCTAGTTCATGCACTATACCACTGTTAGGTTTGTCTTCTGGTGAACATTGGCGAGCATCGGCGTTGCGATGCTGGGCTCCTGATCTATGTTCAGTTGTTAGATCATATATGTTCAGTATTTCTATCCAGGTTGCCAGCTGGACTTCTTGATTTTTAAAGTTTATAAGCCATCTGAGCGAGCCATGATCTGTGCGAACAACGAAGTGTTTACCGTATGGCGGTAATACTTAGTGAAATGAACTACAGCAAGGAGTTCTTTCCTGGTCACACAGTACTTTCTTTCAGCCTTTGTGAGCGTTCTGCTTGCCTATGCAATCACTCTTTCTCCTTCTTCATATTTCTGAGATAAGACTGCGCCAATGGCTTGGTTACTTGCATCGGTATCAAGTATGAACTCTTTTGAAAAATCGGGAAACGCTAAGATTGGAGCCTGCGTTAAATTGGCTTTTAATGTGTCTAATGCTTCCTGGCATTCTTTTGTCCATTCAAATGTGCTGTTCTTTTCAGTGAGTGTGTGCAATGGTTTTGCAGTTGTTGCGAAGCCCTTTATGAAGCGGCGGTTGTAACTGCATAAACCGAGGAACGAGCGTACTTCTGTTACTGATGTAGGCTCACACCAATCCTTAATAACCTGTATCTTCGACGGGTCGATTGACACTCCGTCCTCAGAGATAATATGTCCAAGAAACTCAACTGATTTAGCAAAGAGGTGACACTTCTTGGGTTTAAGATTTTATCCAGCTGAACTGGGGCTTGATAATACTTTCTGTAAGTTTTCGATCATTTCTTCAAATGACTGTGCTATCACTATTGTGTCGTCTAGGTATATTAGACATATTTCCCATTGGAGACCACTGAGCACGGCTTCCATAAGTCGCTCAAATGTAGCCGGCGCGTCGCACAAGCCAAATGGCATTACTCGGAATTGAAATAGACCTTTCTTAGTTATGAATGCTGTTTTGGGTCTATCTTTGGGATCTACTTCAAGCTGCCAATATCCTGAGCACATATCTAACGTGGAGAACCATTGTTTTCCAGTTAAGTGGTCAAGGGATTCGTCTATCCTGGGTAAGGGGTATGCATCCTTAACAGTGACAGAGTTTAACCTTCGGTAGTCGACACAGAACCTAGTGCTTCCATCCTTTTTCTTGACTAAAACAACTCCTGATGCCCATCGACTAACGGATGGCTCAATGACTTTCTTATCCAGCATACTGTCAAGGTTTTTGTCTAATTCTTGTTGTAAATGAACAGGGACTCTTCGAAGTCCTGATTTAGTTGGTAAACTATCCTGAGTGTTTATACTATGCTTGTCTGTTTTCCTTAAATCATGGTCACTGTTTGCAAACATGTTACTATTTCGCCTCAACAAATTTTCAACGGCTTTCTTTTGTGCATTGTTAAGATTTGCACACGACCTTAATAGTAAGTCATTTAAAGGTTCCGAAAGAGAGCTTGGGTTAGCATCCGTGATCGTAGGGACGACTTCTTTTACCGAGCTCATTTGGGCGACAATAGCTCCAGCATGAATTGTTTTCACTTCCCCCGACACATTCATTAATCTTAGAGGAACCGTTTGTTGATTCTGCACAAGTGTTTTGGCTACTAGACCTCTTTCACTTTTTACAAACCCCTCTAGTGGTTCTATTAAGCTGATCCCTTCATTAAGACATTTGACATTCTGAGTGCAAACTTTACCTGAAATGATAATTTCAGAACATGGGGGAATGTTTACCGTATTTTCGACGGCTATTCGGAAGCACCCATAATAACCCTTAGTGATCAATGGGATGGTCTGATAACCCACTGTGATATTGCCCATAACAGGGTCAATTTTACATTTATGAGCTAGCATAAAATCAAGACCTAATACAGCGTCTACTGCGATTTTAGCTACAAGTATAAAATGACTATAAGAGGACTCTCCTATCTTGATGTCTGCATCTATTTTCCCTAGTATTTCCATTTCGTTCTCGTTTGCACATAAAATCTTTCTGTTTACACTTGTCAATGTGTTATTTCCTAACTCACTGTCATGTATGGAATTAAATGTTTCCCGTGATAGAATAGTTACTGTGGCACCAGTGTCCACTAAAAACTCTATTTCTTTTGATCCAATGCACCCTTTAACAAATATTCCCGAGTCACCCATTTTCATGTTAGACTCTGGTTTATTTGCCTTTCCTTTAGGTGGGTCGTTGTTAGATTTCAATCGCTCATTTTGTCTTTTCCTAGCACGACATTCTGAAATTTCGTGCCCTGTCTTCTTACAATAACGACAAATGGCATTCGAGCGTTGATTACTTACACCCTGTTGCTCAAAAGGAGGTGGTTTGAATTTTCGACTATCTTTCATGGATTTCACCTCTTTCTGTAACCCAATTACTACTTGTTGTTGGCTCTCGAGTTTACTTAATATTTCAGAACTTTCATTTTTCATACTCTTGTCAACTGCTTTGGTTTCTGGCTGCACATCGTTAAGAAACATTTCTGACGGTATAGCGTTAAGAAAAGTCTTCGATTTTTGTTCAGCCTTCAAGTAAGCTTCGAGCTCGACAGCATGTCGAACTGCATCACTGAGGCTTGTTGGACGTGCTAGTTTAATTCGTATTCTCATGTCCGAGTTTACCAATGAGTCATAAAAATTGCTCTTTAGCTAATGTCTCGCGGACGTCCGCTGGTGCCGTATGATAAGCCAAGTTAGTAAGTCGGCGTATGTCTTTTGCTAACTTAGAGAGTGTCTCAGTTGCCTTTTGACGTCGTTCCCGCAATTGTACTCTATACAATTCGGTTTGGTTGGGGGGAGCAAATCGCTCTTCCAACGTGTTGACTAGCTCTTTGTAGTCATTGGAATTTTCAGCAAGGTTCCCAAATACACCCTGGGCTTGCCCTCTAAGTGAGACTGCAAGATATAATCCTTTGCTTTTATCAGACCAACCGTTTAACTCTGCGCATGCATCAAAATGCGCCCTATAATCTCTCCATGACACTGTGCCATCATATGTTGCAGGTTTGACTTTAGCACCAGTGTTCGCTGTCGTAGTACTCTTTTGCGTTTTTTGAGACTGCTCATTTTTATTCTTTCTAATGGTGATACTTTTGTCTATTCTATCTTCTTCATATTCGCCCTTTGACTCTTTGCAGGAGCTAGGAGTCTACAATAATTGTCGTCTTTTATCCCGATACATAGATATCTTCTCTTCTGTATCATTTTCATGAAGTGGTGTTGAAAAAGCCAGTCTCCTATTTCCCTGCTCTATCTTTAACTCTATGTCCCTTAACGAACGATTTATTTCATCCATATCTGTATCCATAATGTACAACTTGTCTAACGCTTGCTATGCTCAAATGAAAAATAAATATATTGCTCGAATATCCCACCGCTGCCACCAATTTGTAACGTGCGTCGATGATTATGAGTATTATAATTGTTCTCAATTACACACAGAGCATAGAATGGCTCCAAAACAAAAATTATTGGTTGATTGATTAATAACTCCCAAAGTGAATCAACACAAAACGATAGGTACACAGTGATTATTTATGGGTAAGCTCCAGATAACTTGCTGGAGATCGACCAATGTATTCAAATGAGCATTTGCAGTTTGCACAAGTAAACTTGACGTGCTTTTGGTGGTGTTTAACCCGTTCAAAGATATTTGTCTATGAGAGTGAATGAGCAATCACATGCGTATTTGTATGTTATAGTACTAATAGAAAACGAGCTATACTACTAGTAGCAAGTGAGCTACAAGCACACGGGAAGGTACTATGACAAATGAGCCTTTAACAAAAGAGCCGCAATGTATAGTACAAACGAGCTGAACAACGAGCTGTTCAACGAGCGATTGTCAACTGAACGCTGTATTGACAAAAGAGCCAATTGACAAAAAAGCCAATACGCAAGTACCGTTCAGCGAGCAAATGAGGCCAACAAATGAGCCGTGTTATACTATGACTGTATACTGAGGTATTTGCTACAGGTAAGTGTTCTATAGCAGATGACGCGTGTGCTTGATGAGCGGACAGTATTTTACAACGCAACTGTATATATACCTATTGATTGCGAAGTGTCCTGTCGGGATAATTAAACAGTTCCATCAATTTCATAAGATGACGGGCATTTATACTGGAAGTTTGTGTGACGGGTTGAGATGGTTTTACTAACCTCTATGTATTAAATAACATTATAATCTGGAACCCGACAAACTTTTATAAAATGGGTACCGGTTTAACCATAAGTTAATTAAGGAAAGCTGAGAACCAGTGACATATATTTTCCAATTCAGTAACCCGGATGATGCATCTAATTATGCACTGTAAAACGAAGGTAGGTGGGGAAATGTTGTTTATAGAAAAGGTTGTTATTGCTTTTTAAAACCGCCACAAATATAAGGATTGTGCACGGTACCACAAACATAAATAGGTAATTGTTTTTTATTTCAACCAGCCTTAACCTGAGTAAAATGAGAACCTAAGTAAGTCATAAAAGACAAAGACATATACTTGTGTGTGTGTGTGCTTTTAATTTTTCTATTTTTTTGTTATGTTTAAGCTGCTTTGTTTCATACGAATACTCTCATTGCCATTTTTAATAATTATGATGTATTTTGTCCTCATAATAGCAACCATAGAAGTATACATTTTAATTTACATTTATGTATCATACAATATAAGTAAGTATATCCCTTTAACGAACAGAACATGATAAATAATACCAACATATTACAGAAACCGTCAATCTAATTTTGTCACGACATGCTTAATTATTTCCAGAAATATCAATAGCTAACAGTCTCTTAAATTGTAAACCTGAAAAAAAACAAGTTCTAACAATTCTTGCCTATTGATACTGCCTTGTTTGTTAGAAAATATAACATATCTTTATTTACACTATCCCGTTCTATTGGGATGACACTAGGGTTAGAGTGAGGTTTGGAAAACCCTAGTACCTGGATTAAACCCCAGCGTCGTGTTTTGAAACTGACTGTTCCAAGGCCTTATTTTTTGTTTGTGATGTCATTTCTTGCCATTGATTCATCTTTGTAATTAATGTTTGTTTCTGTGCGTGTTTTTGGTTGATTGAGGTCCTTGAATGCTACATTTCCTGTTCGACTGTTAGTGTAAAATAGTTTCCTTATTTTGAGTTGATTATACATCTTTTATTAATAATTCATTTTGTAAAGTGGAATAATTTCCAAACTCAATTTGCTTTAATTTATAACTTTTTGTGTCTCTTTAAATGCACTAAACAATGAATAACCTTGACATTTAAATAATGTAGATTTTGGCACATTTTCCCATACACAATTTAAACTTGCCTGTCCGATCTTTTTGTATTTCTTTGCACCAGAAACACACTCATTATTAGTCAATAAAAAAGATCAAGTATGCAAAGTGCAATCAAAAATATTTCTATCAGTTTGCAGAATAAACCTTTTTAGTCGTTCATAACAAGCTGCTATGTATAAATATGTTGCAGACTAAGTAATAGCAATTGTTTATATTTGAAGGTCATGGAAATATTTGTAAACAAATATTCAGTACTTGAGCTCAAGTCTAAAAGTAGTTTGAAGAGTAGTTGGTAAATTGCAGACCAGAGTAGATCAGGGGTGTCAGAGAGAATCAGAGGATCACAATGTCGGAGTAGATCAGAGACAGTCAGTGTGTCAGACGAGCTAATCCATGTTGTAATTACACGTATTAAAAATGTTATTAAAAATGGCAAAATCAGCATTTTTTAAAGTACACAGGGCGAAGTAATATTTAGAGACTCCATTACGTTACATTATATCGATTTGTAAAGTGATTTTACAGAATAAGTGCTTTGGGTAAGCCTTTTTTTCAGTCCCATAACAGTGACCCATTTATTTCCACGTCAATAAGTGTATGTTATTATACACATGTATATATCACACACTCGAAAACATCATCACTCACACAGTCTGATTCTTACTAAACTTGTATTCCAAAATTGAATTATATTTCCAACAATATTATTTCTTTAGTGTTGCATAATTATTTTAATTGAAAGTACTACATAAATGGATAAAAGGAATATAAAAAGATCGGACAGGGAAGTAATAATAGAAGCAAACGACATCACAAACACAAAAGGGTTGACAAGGTTAGGGTTAAACCCCCAGTGGCCTACTTTGCTACTGATCGTTCCAAGGCGGTACAAAAGGGTTGACAAGGTTAAGGTTACATCCCCAGTAGCCTACTTTGCACTGATCGTTCCGAGGCGGTAGCTCTATTGTCAACCCTTTTGTGTTTGTGATGTCGTTTGCATTTAATATTACTTTTGCCTTATTTCTTTATTTACACTATCCTGTTTTAATGGGATGAAGTAGGGTAAGTGTGAGGTTTGGTGCACCTATAAACCGGTTTAAACCCCCAGTGGTATTTGTTGCCACTGACCGTTCCAAGGCGGTAGCCCTATTGTCAACCATTTTGTGTTTGTGATGTCGCTTGCATTTTTTATTACTTTTGCCTTCTTGTTTGTCTGTTTGCGTGTTTGTTTCTGTGTTTTGTGGTTGACTGTCCTCCTTGAATGCTACTTTCCCTGTCCGATCTTTTTATATTTCTTTAGGGTTAAGTTTCATTATGTGTATCATTTTTCATATGTTGCTCAAATTATTTGACTTATATTTAATTTAGTCATTACTAGTAATTATAAACAAAGTGATTACGTTGAGGCGCATTTAGGTGAGGTCACATGAGATAAGTTTTCGCAAGCTCGACCGGTTTGATGTATTCAGATTAGATATAAAATCGAACAAGACAAGTAGCATTCAAGGAAGACGGTCAACCACAAACACAAAGAGAAACGAAGAACAACTTTAAAGATGAATAAAAAGGAAAATTTGGACATCACAAACACTAAAGGGTTGACAATAGGGCTTCCGCCTTGGAACTGTCAGTGACAAAAAAAAACACTATGTTTAACAGTGGTAAGTATTGCTGTAAGTTTGGAATACATCGGCCAGTAGAGTGATGTCTGTTTTCAACAATAAATCGTGATAATCTCTAAGTGTTTTGCAGTTGAATTATTTCCCTATTTTCTGCGCGTGTTCGTAATTGTGAGTACTTACTCTCACCTGTCAGACTACTGCAGAATTTCTCTTTTGAGGGTAATTGCATATTGTGGAAGTTGTCAAAGCTGTCCATATATTCGTAGGGATAGGCACCCTTTCTCCGAAGAAAATCTGTTTGAGCACCAAACTCTTTTCTCGTAAATTAAAAACGTCATTTTCCTCTACTTATTTCTCTAGGAATGATAACATAAACTGAAACCTATCTAAGAATTTAAACTGTCCGAGGTTGACATTTATATATTTTTCTGTGTTGTTGGAATACATAATATTTACTGATACTTTTGCCATTTTTGCATTATCGGATGACTGGCATAGTCCTTAAGATTATGGATAATTACAGGAATTGGTGTAAAATAGGGCTTTATTCTCAATTTTAGTTTACAGTTGTTATGAGCCGCGCCTCTATACTCTCCCGTTATGTGGCAATGGTCTTTTACTTTATCTTCTCCTAGTTCCTTCTCGCAAATCCAATATTTCGCTTATTTAAAGTCTCCCTTATTTTCTTCAGTCATCACTAATGAGTTTTGTCTTTCAAAGATTTTATTAATCTTATACTGCTCTCGTTTTAGGCTTTTTAGGAATTTCTCGGTAGCACGTTCGTCTTTGTATATGACTATTTCTTTCCGTTTTACTATCAAATCTTACACTTGGTAACCAAAAACGAGACATAGGGTCCTATAGAAACCACAGCGTCCGAACGAAATGGTATCGAAGGTCCTCACTGTACTGCAAACAAGGACCTGATAATACAATGGAAGAGACACAAAACAACAGAAAGGGTGGTGAAGACAGGGTTATCGACTTGGAACGGTCAGTAGGCAATAAGGCCTACTGGTTAGCTTGACTCGATTTTATATGCGCACAATGCTCGCTATTATCCTGACTTCAGCGCCCAAATAGACAAGACAGTGTAAACAAAACTTCATCGAATCAAAAGGAATTCTCTAACAATAAAGTCCACATCCAGAGAAACTAACTAAAGAAACACATACACAATAATAAACATCTCAGGATGTATCCATAATCGTACTGAACAGCCATAGTAGTTGCAGCTAAAGAGAAAACCAATCTAGGGTACGATCAGTAAACCCGAGGGACGGAAGCTCATGCACCCACCTTCCTTAGTTGGGGTTTCAGTACGTACAATCATAGAGTCCCAAGAGGTAGTCCAGTCATCGCACAGGTGAAAAGTGAAGCGTAATGACTGACTCTAGAGGGGCCAATCACTAAACATACAGTGCGCTGTAAAACCAAAGGGTTATATCCTTTTCTGACGATCTTCCTGATTAAATTTGTGAAGAGGTCAGGAAACCCGTCAGACCCCTTTAACTTTCGAAGTTTATAGACCACATCTTCATAAAATGAGGGTTGTGATATGCCTAGTCAACCATACTACTAATGCTTGTTACGGACTTTACTCTTCCGCTTTTGTTATTTGGGTTTAGATTATACTCTCAAAATCAGCATATATGACATAAGGAACAGGCATTTGTTTGTGATAATTTATGAACTGAATGCGATTTCTTTCCTTCCGCAGGCATTTCAGTTCTGCCGTTGATCCCTTCACAATCAATAATATGCTTAATAAGAAAATCTTCTCTAGAAAAGCCGTAGAGACATCTACCGCAGAAATGTGTCTGTTTTTTATGCATATTTTGGTCCGCGAGTAATCTATTTATATTCTTTATCCAACAATAGTGGTATTTGTCAGTTTCTTTATAATATAATAACAGTAATCTAATCCTTTCAAATTATTTTGATGGCTCGAAATATGATAAGGTACTGCGCGTTTTTCACATCCATAAATATGTATGGCGAGAATATTTAGTTTTCCACTATGTGTATTTGCGAGACGCGGTGGGAAAATCAATTTCAGTAAAGTCAAGTCCATCATCCTCGGAATAACTTGATGATCTATATGAATGGTCTGAAGTAGAAAATAAAGCAGACATCAAAGACTATCTCAATCATTCAGCGTCTTGGATGTTCACATTAATAATTGATTTTTACTCGCTATCACTTTCGGTAGAGGTATGTAAGAAGAGCCCGTTATTGGTTCATACTTCGCTATATTCAAGTACAATATTTCGTATCCACCAATCTCCCATCCAGAGCCTTCTTTTGCAAATTTCTCAGTAACATTCTCTATATGAGATAAATATTTCTTATATTCATCATCAATAGACTTAGGGGAGAGAGTAGCATGTTGATAACTGTAAAATATTGCCTCAGCAGTTGTTTTTGTCCTCATTCTCTTTTTTAAATTCTATTTTTAGAGAAATTTGAAATTTGGCCACGCCCCTTTCCTGGAGGTACCCGAACCAGAAGTGAAAGGTCACACAAATTAAAACATGCTGAATTTTAACTTTTAGCACATCGGACGTGGACGTACGTTGAAAATAAGTCACATCTGTTTGACTTTGTATGTATAGTTTTATTTTTTATCTTTGGAAAAGCTTGCATTGTTGCCTATGAGAAACCAACTAGTGTACCGCAACCAAAATGCAGAATGAAAGCATATTACATTAAAAGGGTCCACCACCAACCATGCAGTACGTTGCAAAATTATAGGGTCATAACCTCTTTTGATAAACTTTTTAACAAGTTTAACAAGGATAGTATGAAAGTGATCATGACCAATAATCTTACGAAGTTTATAAATCACATCACCATAGGAGTCAGGTTGTGATATTCCTTGGGGAACATCCCCACCTAAATGGGGATAATTAACAATGTCAAAATTAAAATCATTTCTCTTGTCATAGATTTTGCTAATAATTTTACCATTTTCAATGGAGAGATCTAAATCAAAAAAAGAATCGTTATCAGAAATATTAGCCTTGTTAAGCTGAAGTTCTTTAGGATAAATATTATTAACCATAATTGAAAGGAAAGGGTTGTCAATGTTCAATATATCATCCAAATAACAAGAGGTGTCAATAACATCTGCCTGGGTATCTGGTAAAAAGAAATATAAAAATATCGGACAGGGAAAACAGCATTCAAGGACGACAGTCAACCACAAATCACAAAAACAAACACGCAAACGGACAAACGAGAAGGCAAAAGTAATAAAAAATACAAACGACATCACAAACACAAAAGGGTTGACAATAGTGCTACCGCCTTGGAACGGTCAGTGGCAACAAAGGCCACTAGGGGTTTAAACCGGTTCTGGGGTGCACAAAACCTCACACTTACCCTACTGTCATCCCATTAAAACAGGACAGTGTAAACAAAGAAATCCCCGCCATAATCTAATCTCTAACCAACAAGCCAGCATCAATAGACAATATAAGTAAAACACAAATATGCTCGTGTAAATATAATACAAAAAAACAATAGCCTAAGTTTATAAATCACATCACCATAGAAGTCAGGTTGTGATAGTCCTTGTCGCAGAAGAGTACTCAACAATATCTTTCATAGCAATATAAAAACAAATCTGCGACAAGTGGTGCACAGTTCGTACCCATAGGGATACTAACAATATGTCTATAAACGGTGGTTTTATATATTATCTCATAGGAAAACGAGTGCTTCACAAACGTCATGGCATGTCCACATAGTGTAATTATCTAGACTAACGTTAGTAATAAACGCTTTAATATTATTACAGGTCAAAACTGTAGTATTTTCTCTAGCGAATGTTTTTTGAATGAGCGCAATAAGCTTGTCTTTAATAAGATAATGTGGTAAGGTATTATATAGTTTAGAAAAGTCATAAGTGCTTATTGATGAAACTTGACGTTTATTGAAAATTGTATCAAGGATCTCTGAATTGTTTATAGACCAGAGTTTTCATAAGTTTTATAACAATATAGTTTAACGTGATCTTTAACGGCAGTAAGACAAGAAGTTAAAAGTTTGGAGATGTTTGTTGTGTTGCAGGCACTAGAATTCGCCTGCAATGCAATGCAGGCCACGCCCCTTTCAGGAGTGACCTGCGCCAGAAGTGAAAGGCCACAAAAATTAAAACCTGCCATATAAATGTTTTAAAATTAGAGCATTTATTTTTACCAAATGTATTTTTTAAACATAAAATTGTGAGATTAAACCCCAAACAAAAACAGGTAAATCTTTACTGCGGTTTTGCATGTAAATAAATATGGCGGCCCCCATGGAAAGTTCTGTAGGAGAAAAATGCTGAATTTTAACTTTTAGCACATTGGACTTGGACCTACCTTGAAAATAAGACACATCTGTTTGACTTGTATGTTTGTTTTTATTTTTAATCTTTGGTAAAGCTTGCATTAGTCCTATGGGAAAGCAATTGGTGTACCGCAACCTTAAGGCCATTATTTCTTACTTATCCTATCTGAGCGTTTATCTTTCATAAACCAAAAACTTCTTAAAACCTTTGCAAAATTGTATTATCGTAACCCTGAACTTCTTCTCAAATATAAAAGTAATTTATGAACTCTTCTGCGACAATGACTATCACAACTTGACTTCTATGCTGATGTGATTTACAATCTTCGTAAGATCCTTGGTCATGATAACTTTCATATTATCTTTGATAAACTTGTCAAAAGGATGACCCTATCATCTTGCAACGCACTGCATGCTCGGTGGTGGACCCATTTACAATTCACCACTATGCTTTCTTCTTTAATTGTGCTATGACCAGGCTGTGAACCCTATGATGACGTCTCCTAAAAGCCCAAAATGACGGTGAAGTTTGATGTTTGCAATATTGCCTTCAATGATATATTCTCTTGTTGATCTGTCTTCTGCCAAGCCATTGAGTACCTTCTTTGTCACTTTCTAGGCTATTTGTTTTTGTATTTATATATACACGAGCATCTTTTTGTTTTACCTATATTGCCTAATAATGGCTACCTTGTACGTTAGAGAATAGTTCATGGCTGTGATTTCTTTATTTGCACTGTCCCGTTTTATTGGGATGACAGTAGGGTAAGTGTGAGGTTTTGGGCAACCTAGAACCTGTTTTTACCCCCCAGCGGCCTTTTTTGCAACTGACCGTTCCAAGGCGGTTGCTCTATTATCAGCCCTTTTTGTGTTTGTGACGTCATATGCCTTTATTCGTTGTTAACAGTGCCATTCATGTTTGTCCTTTTGCGTGTTTGGGGGTTTACTGTGAAAGCTGCATTTCCTGTTTGACTTGTATAATTATTTCATAGCAGGCAAATCGTCCTTTACAAACAGAAACATCGCCCGACAGTGCTCTTCAGAATTTGAATCCATATTAAAATCTTCTCTTAATATACCTTTTAAAAGTAAACACACAAGTTGAAAAGGATGTAGCATTTACAGAAGGCAATCAAAGTAGATATAAAAATCCAAAGGAAGAGAAACAAACAATTACAAAGATGATTAAAAAGGCAAGATATGACATCATACATAGAAAAGGAACGGTCAGTGGTAAAAAGCCGCCAGGTCCTATTGTGCACCAAACCTCACTCTTACCTTCTTGTCATCCCAATAAAACGGGACAGGGTAAATAAAGATATTCCCGCCAGGTTATATTCTAAAAAACTATGCAGCATTACTAGGCAATATAAGTATTAAACATAAATGATCATGTATATAGAAAATAAAAAAGCCTAGAAAACCACTAAGTACTCAATGACATGGCAGAAGTCAGAGCAACAAGATAACATTAAGGATACGACAAGACAATGTTTATTGTCCTTTGGCATACATTGCAGGACGTAAAATACCTAGTCACATCTCCACTAACGCCAATAAAAAATTCTGCTAATACTCTATCTGACGTTTTCTTTACGCCTAAAAATTACCTCCAATAATCGATATATGCGCTACCTTAAGAACTGTTGTTCTATTCTGAGTAGGTACCACTAATTGATGAAACTGTCTACCACCACTATCTTCAAATTGTCTGTACAATAAACTCTTCCTATGTACAAACTTAGAACTACCGGACCCTTTACACTTCATAACTAAACCATCACTCTACAAGAATATAATGACTCGTCTTGAGTTGTGCTTCTATAAACTCCGCTCTAGAAATGTCACCTACGGCTGCAGGAACCTTTAATTTTCTATCAGCCTGAGCTTTCTTCTGAACCAGCGATCTAGTCTCTACTGCATTACTACCGGAAGTACTGAACCCTCTATGTTCCCTTTCGTTGAATCGTACAGCGGGTCGTCTATACATAGTGCCTCTGTAGTCCCTTTAAAGAAAGGTATATCTACATATGTTCTCGCTATTGGCACGTACTCCACCGACTTAATAAATAACATACACGGTGACTGTTTACCTACCAACTCGCCATCCGTAACTAAACTGCGCTTAACTACTACACCGGTACAACCTGTGTCCCTCATTTACCATTTGAATACGGAAAGAGACATGTTCCGATCTTCGCCATTACGCCATCTGATTTAACACAACAGCTACTTCTCTCGATTTAAGTAACAGGACTATTACCACCTCTGCCTCTACCTCTACCTCGGTTTTGACCAACTCTAAATCTACCAAACTCCATGTATTGTTAAAACCTTAGTTCTGAGTACCTACATTGCTCTCTACTTTACTATTGTCACTCCAATTGTCTACGACAGCGGAAACCTTCACCGTTTTTCTGAACTCATGTGAAGCATGATTCCCTTTACCGTGACGACAACGAATAAAGGGCCTACCTATGTTGTTCCCACTATTGCTACCTCTAGCACCCATTGAACTACCTCCGCCTCTATGGTTACCACTCTGTACTTTCTTCTTATTACTCTGCTTTATGGATAGTATCGTCCCCTTGCCTATCTCTAAAAGTTCTGTCTTTAGAACTGACTTGATTATGGATACATCCTGAGATGTTTATTATTTTTTTGTATGTGTTTCCTTAGTTAGTTTCTCTGGATGTGGACTTTATTGTTAGAGAATTCCTTTTGATGGGATGTATTTTTGTTTACACCGTCTTGTCTATTTGGGCGCTGAAGACAGAATAATAGCAAGGATTGTGCGCATATAAAATCCATTCAAGATAACCAGTAGGCCTTATTGCCTACTGACCGTTCCAAGTCGGTAAACCTGTCTTCACCACCCTTTCTGTTTTTTTTTGTCTCCTTCATTGTATTTTCAAGTCCTTGTTTGCAGTACAGTGCGGACCTACGATGCCATTGCGTTCGGACGCTGTGGTTTCTATAGGACCCTATATCTCATTTTTGAACTCTTGTCGTGCCCTTAATGGCTTATTCTCTTGTTGCTCTGGCTTCTGCCAAGTCACTGAGTACCTTCATTGTGGCTTTCTAGGCCAGTAGAGCTTATCGGAGGGCGAGTTGCCCGTCGTCCGTCGTCGTCCATTACCTTTTGCCTTATGAACACTCTAGCACCTTCATTTATTATTTGTTCTTTACTGATTTTTTCCAGATTATTAAATCAATGAAAGCTCAAACAAGTTTAAAAACCAGCCAGATAGGAATAGTTTCACTGGAGTTATGGCCCTTGATTTGCTGAAAAGTGCCATTTTCTGCCTCGTGAACGCTCTACTACCTTCATTTATTATTTAATCTTTACCAAACTTGCACATATTGTTAATATTAGTAACAGATTGGACAAGTTTGAAAATCAGCCTGATCAAAATAGTAACACTAGAGTTATGGTTTTGCTGAAAAATGCCATTTTCTGCCTTGTGAACACTCTGGCATCTTAATTTATAATTTGACCGTTACCAAACTTGCAAGATTGTTAATAGCAATGAAATCTTGGATGAGTTTGAGAACCAGCCAGATCAGATAATTTACGCCGAAGTTACGCCCCTTGATTTATTGAAATATTCCTATATTATTTGCGGTCGTTAACACGATGGGGCTTCATTTTTTGTCGGTTCTTTTACAAACATTACAGTCTTTGTTAAACTTGTTAAAAAGAGATTATGATCCTATCATTTTGCAACGCACTGCATGCATGGTGGTGGACCCATTTACAGTTCGCCATTATGCTTTCCTTTTTAATTGTACAATGACCGGACAGGCTGTGGACCCTATAATGACGACTACCTAAAGCCAAAAGGACGATGACGTTTGGTGTTTGTCTGCAATCTTGTCTTGTCGTGCCCTCAATTGTGTATTCTCTTGTTGCCTAGTCATTGAGTTCTTTCAGAGTGGCTTTCTTCGCTATTGTTTTTTGTATTTATATATATACGAGTATCTTTGTGTGTGATTTATATTGCCTATTAATGCTGCCTTGTTGGTTATCAAATAGTTCATGGCGGGGATTTCTTTATTTACACTGTCCCGTTTTATTAGGATGACAGTAGAGTAAGTGTGAGGTGTGAACCTATGTAACTCCCCAGCGGCCTTTCTTGCCACTGACCGTTCCAAGACGGTAGCCCTATTGTCAACTATTTTTGTGTTTGTGACGTCATATGCCCTTTATTCCATATTAACATTGTCATTCATGTTTTTCTTTTTGCGTGTTTTGGGGATGACTGTGTTCTGTGAAAGCTTCATTTCCTGTTCGACTTTTATACTTATGTTTACCAGATTGTTGATACCAAAGCTTGAACAAGTTCGAAAACCAGTCAGATCGGACTGGTAACATCTGGTAACATTTGAGTTATGGCCCTTGATTTAGTTCAAAACGCTGTATTTTGCCTCCTTAAGACTATATGGTCTTAATTTTTCATCCGATCTTACCAAACTTTACCAGATTGTTAATATCAATGAAAACTCAGACAGGTTTTAAATCTACCAAATCGGATTAGTAACAGCGGAGTTACAGCCATTGATTTAGTTGAAAATGCTATATTTTGCCTCATTAAGACGATAGGGCCTTCATTTGTCCAGATTTTAATGAAACGTTACAGGGATGATCAGTACCCATCTTGTTATGCATATTTGGCGGAGTTATGGCACTTTAATGGTTTTAATACACACACTTTGCAGAGATGATCAGTACCAGGCATAATGGTACATATCATCACCGTGTTCCGGTTGAATATTTTAAGCGGAGTTATGACCTTTAAAGGTTTTAATACACAAATCGTGTCTGAACTAGTTCTCCTGAACCCCTGGCCGGATATTAATGAAACTTTACAGGGATGATGAGTACCAGACCTAGGTGTGCATATCATCGCCGTGTTCTAGTTGAAGGATTTTTGCACATTTATAGCCCTTTAAATGTTTTGATACACAAACTTTATACAGACTAGTATTTTCTGAACTCCTGGCCAAATTTCAAAGCATTTTGAATGCTTTTAGGCAGAGATATGGCCCATTAAAGGTTTTAATACAATAGATTTGCCAGACTAGTTCTCCTGAACGCCTGGTCGGATTTCAACGAAATTTGGCAGGGATGATCAGTACCAAGCCTAACTGCACATATCCTCACCGTGATTTTATTGAATGGTTTTTGAAATAGTTATTGCCCCTTATACACAAAATTTGTCAAGACTAGTTTTTCAGAACTCCTGGCTGGATTTCAGTGAAGCTTGGCAGGAATGATCAGTACCAAGCCTGGTTGGGCATATTATTGTCATGTTCCTGTTGAATGATATTTGTTGGAGTTTGGGCTCTTTAATGGTTTTAATGCACACACTTTGTCTGGACTAGTTCTCCACAACCACTGCTCGTCTTTCAACGGAACTTGGTTGCGGCTATCATTGTCGTGTTCTGGTTGAATGATTGTTGGCAGAGTGATGGACCTTTAAGTGTTTTAATACACAAACATTGTACAGACTAGTTCTCCTGAACCCCTGGCCGGATTTCAACAAACTTTGCAGGGATTATCAGTACCAAGCCTAGTGTGCATATTGTAGTCGTGTTACCCATCACAGACTCCATATAGTCACTTCCTCCGAGACCTAGATTTCGTTCCGTAATTTAAAATCGGGAATTCAAGAATTTCATAATAACTTGGTTTTGGTTCCTGCTGATAAAGCAGCTAATAATGTAATTATTGTATGACGCCTACATTACGTCAATGTTTTATCTCTGGAAGTCGGTTGCACTCATTCGTATACTCCAGTTTAATCTACTGAGGATGATGTTGTTTCCACACATATCACTCAGTGCACTACTTTCAAGTCTCGGGTAGACAACAAGCAAAACAAACTGCTAACTACGTACTGGATTCCTAAATTAATATAAAATAAAAAAGTATCCGTATTCGGTCTGCATTATTTAGAATTATAGTGCATGCATCACCACAAACATCTCCAAACGTTTAACTTCTTGCCTTACTGCCGGTAAAGATCACGTTAAAAATATTGTGCTAAAACTTATGAAAACTCTGGGATTAATTTATTTTGGTCTAATACAAATTGAGGAGACGTTCTTTATAACATTTGTAATAAACGACAAGTTTCACCTATACGTACTTATGACATCTCTACATTATATACTTACTTATAGAACCTTACCACGTCACCTTATTAAAGAGATGCTTATTGCTCTTATTCAAAACACTTTCGCTAGAGAAAAAAACATGCCATCATTTCATAATCACTTTCATACAATCTTTATTAAACTTCTTAAAAGTTTATCAGACGAGGCTATCATTTCGCTACGTACAGTATGTTTAGTGGTTGATCTATTAACAGTTCGACAGGATGCTTTCCTCTTTGATTGTGCGATGACCAGACAGATTGTGGACCCTATGATGACGTCTACATAAATACTTATAGGACGGTAGCGTTTTATGTTTGCCTTTGATATTTTCTTATCGTACCCTTAACGGTTTGTTCTCTTGTTGCCATGGCTTCTGACAGTGAATTTGGTGCCTCACTAGAACCTGTTTTAAACCCTCAGCGGCCTTTTTTTGCCACTGACCGTTCCAAGGCGGTAGTCCATATTGTCAATCCTTTTATGTTTGTAATGCCATATATTGCATTTCAGCCATTTTTGTAATTGTTGTTTGTTTCTGTGCGTGTTCTTGGTTGACTGTGTCCCTTGAATGCTGCATTTCCAGTTCGAACTGTATATCTACTTGGTTTGAAATACACTCTTAAACATTAATTTTGAAAATAGTATTTTTACTTCATAAGGCACAAATAGTTTTAAGTCTGCATATATATTTCAATAAACTGATAAAGAAAACTGTATGATTCAAAACAAAAAAAGACTTATTGATTGAACAATCTCACAGGTGATCCCCAAAAGTACATCACTACATGTTGCAATTGTTTGCATCTGCATGTACTATTGCGACTCTTTTTAATTTTGTGCAAGCTTAAAGCGAATAAAGAACTGTGTGCGTATCGCAGTTATTAATACTATTAGGTATTGAGTGTTGCTGTGAGTTAAATACAACATTATTCCTATAAGTACACTAAACAAAATAGGCTTCAAAAGACATTTATGGAGATACATATATACATGAACATTGATATAGTTGTTTGAAGCATTTTTGAAATGCTAGGTAAGGATGTGATTTTCAAAGGTGAGGTATTTTATTAAGTTTAAATTCTGTTCACAAATTTAATATTTGGCATTTACAAGAATTTTCGCATTCTGTCAATGTATATTTACAATGTACTCTTATTCTCAAACAAAACGTTCCAATTTCGTAGATTTAAAATTACCTGCCTTTTCACTGAAATGAGAGAGATTTTCGATTACCTATACAAGTATGTTTCCAGCATATTTGATTTATTTTTATAAACGATTTGGTTTACACATGACTTTGTAGCATTATTAATTGTCACATCTATGTCACATTCTATTTGCCCATTATTTTGTTCAGTTTATTTCATAACTCGTTAGTGCATCGTAGTTAGTATTGCGTCAATCTCTGTTCAACCTTTAATACTTTTGAAAATACTGAATGGTATTGATATGTTTTTAATTGTGCAAACGACAACATTCGTACTTGATTTTGTGTTCTATTTTATTTCTCATTTCTTCCCAACATTTCATGACATTTTCTCCAGGCAGCTAATATACAAAATATGCACATACATTGCTCCTTAAATACCTCATATTATGTATCACATACTAATAAAAGCTAGACATATTGCAGAACATAAGTGGATGAAAAACTTACAGACACCTTATCCACTCGGCCTTAATGACAATATTTATCAAGAAGGAAATATTTCTAAAGATCCTAATATTGACATTTTTTCTATATTTTCTATCCGAAAGCGTAAAGCTAGGTCTCATGGTCTTAGGCGTAATGGTAACATCAAACGTAAATCGCGTGTAATTATTTCTGTCGCTGATTTACATACCATTTTTAAACAGTCTGGAAAGCACTCTATGCTTTCGCGGCTTACCTTTTTGTCCATTTCATCACTAAAGTTGATCGACGAGGAAGCCGACAAAATGTTCATTCGTACAGATCCCTTGTATAACACTGCTTCCATAGTTCAAAGTTATACACAACATGTTCTCCGAACCCATATTGACAAGGAGTCTGATCACGTCAGGCATTTTCTAAAACTACTTTATATTAACAAAGGTATTGATTTCATTGACATGCCTAGTATTTTTCGAGATACTCATGTAGTTGATTCTATCCTAAAATATTTCAAAAATTCTGAAAGTCCTGTAATTTGTTACAAGTATAAAAAGCCTATTAGAAATATTATTTTCAACTACAACAAAATAGTTTCTGACCTTGATATAGTACATAATACTCCTAAGGAATGTGAATGCAACACATCAAAATTTTGCTATGCTCCAGCAGGTCATGTTATCACTGGTAATTTTGATATTATTGATAAACGTATTCGGCATTTGTTTTCGAAAGGTCCTAAATATAGATTACCTTCAACTATTGATTTTAATGCCTGTCGTGCCCAGATCGCCCACTCCATTGAATATTTTAGTATCAAATGGTGTGGTAGAGAACATGCGGACCCAAACTTTCTACTTGGAAAAAGTCAATTCTGAAAATTATAGATACACGTATTAACTTTTATAATGCTAACCCCTCTTTACTTCCTCCGAGACCTAGGTTTTCCTTTCGTAATTTAAAATCGGGAATTCAGGAATTTCATAATAAATTTGTTTTAGTTCCTGCAGATAAAGCAGCTAATAATGTAATTATTGTTTGACGCCTACATTACGTCAATGTTTTATCTCTGGAACTCGGCAGCACCAATTCGTATACTCCAGTTAATTCTACCGAGGATGATGTTGTTTCCGCACATATCACTCGGTGCACTACTTTCAAGGCTGGTGAAAACGATAAGCAAAATAAACTGCCTACTATGTACTGGATTTCTAAATTACATAAAAATCCATATAAGGCTCGCTTTATTTCGAATTCTAGTGCCTGCACCACAACAAACATCTCCATACTTTTAACTTCTTGTCTTACTGCCGTTACAGATCACGTTAAACTATATTGTGATAAAACTTATGAAAACTCTGGGATTAATTTATTTTGGTCTATAAAAAATTCAGGAGACGTTCTTGATAAAATGTTCAAGAAAGGTCAAGTTTCATCAATAAGCACTTATGACTTCTCTACACTATATTCAACCTTACCACATGACTTTATTAAAGACAAGCTAATTTCTCTTATTCAAAAAATATTTACTAGAGAAAATACTACATTTTTGGCATGTAATAATATAAAAGCGTTTTTTACTAACGGCAGTTTTGACAATTATACTATGTGGACTTGCTATGAAGTTTGTGAAGCACTCATCTTCCTATTAGATAATATTTTCGTCAGGTATGGAACCACCGTTTATAGACAAATTGTTGGTATCCCTATGGGTACGAACTGTGCACCACGTGTCGCAGATTTGTTCTTATTGTGCTATGAAAGGGATTTCATGTTGAGTCTTTCACCAGATACCCAGGCACATGTTATTGAAGCCTTTAATGATACCTCTCGGTATCTGGATAACATATTGAACATTGAGAACCCTTTCTTTCCAACTATGGTTAATTATATTTATCCTAAAGAACTTCAGCTTAACAAAGCTAATATATCTGATAATAACGCTTCTTTTCTTGATTTAGATCTCTCGATTGAAAATGGTAAAATAATTAGCAAAATCTATGACAATAGAGATGATTTTAATTTTGACATTGTTAATTATCCCCACTTGGATGGGGATGTTCCCCGAGCAACTTCTTATGGGGTATATGTGTCTCAACTTATTCGTTTTTCTAGAGCTTGTACTCGAGTTGAGGACTTTAATATTCGTAATCTTTGTATAACTAAAAAGTTACTCAATCAGGGTTACCGTTACCATAAACTTCGTAAAACCTTTGCAAAATTTTAATATCGTAACCCTGATCTTCTTTCCAAATATAAAAGTAATTTAAGGACTCTTCTGCGACAAGGAGTATAACAACCTGACTTCTATGGGGATGTGATTTATAAACTTCGTAAGATTCTAGGTCATGATCACTTTCATACTATCTTTGTTAAACTTGTTAAAAAGTTTATCAAAAGAGGTTATGACCCTATCATTTTGCAACGTATTGCATGCTTGGTGGTGGACCATTTTACAGTTCGCCACTATGCTTTCCTCTTTAATTGTACGATGACCGGACAGGCTGTAGACCCTGTGATTACGCCTACCTAAAGCCCATTGGGACGGTAGGCGTTTGAGGTTTGTCCATGATCTTTCTTGTCGTGCCCTTAATGGTTTATTCTCTTACTGCTCTGGCTTCTGCAAAGTCATTGAGTACCTTCATTGTGGCTGTCTAGGCTATTGTTTTTTTGTATTATATTTACACGAGCATATTTGTGTTTTACTTATATTGCCTTTTGATGCTGCCTTGTTGGTTAGAGATTATATCATGGCGGGGATTTCTATATTTACACTGTCCTGTTTTAATGGGATGACAGTAGGGTAAGTGTGAGGTTTGGTGCACCCTAGAACCGGTTTAAACCCCCAGTGGCCTACTTTGCCACTGACCGTTCCAAGGCGGTAGCCCTATTGTCAAAACTTTTTGTGTTTGTGATGTCAATTGCATTTATTATTGCTTTTGCCTTCTTGTTTGTCTGTTTGCGTGTTTGTTTCTGTGTTTTGTGGTTTACTGTCCTCCTTGAATGCTACTTTCCCTGTCCGATCTTTTTATATTTCTTTCCCTATAAATACGTTTTTTTTTTAATATACGATTCGACATAGACCTGGCTAGTCATATCCATCAGGAATTCGATGCCGGGCAATAAAGCCGGGCAATAAAGCTTTATTGCACGCATGAAAAAAGGGTTAAAAAATGTCATATCACGGGAATAACCGAATGTTCTTTATGAATCTTCCAGCGGAGTGATACGGGAATAACCGATTAGTTACGTATGTATACGATGTGTCACTGGTATCGTTTGTCGTCTGTTTGTCATCCTGTTTTCGCGCCATATTATTGTCGATACATCTACATGTGTACGTTGAGCTGTCATCTTTGATCATAACTAGACGGAAATGACTTGGCTAGTAATACAAAGAAGATGAAATAAAATAGATGATAGATAGAAAAAGTAAAATAAAGAAATAAATGAGGCATAATAAACGGACCATAAAGATAATTTAACAACTTTATAATAAACTCAATTATATAGAACCATCCGTGGATAAACTAACCACTTGTGACCATTCATTTTCTGAATTCGACCATTTCAAAGTCAATGGCATTCATTTTAAATCAAATTTCGGAAAGAAAATGTCGTTTAGATCTACACAAGTTTACACGACTGACGTGCATGAAGACATCAAAATGGGATTACATCTATTATTAATATTATTGTATTCTCCCTAGGAAAAAGCGTAGTAAATTAGTTGAATTTGATAGTTCAACAAAGTCATTGCTGAAGTATATGATAAATAGAATAAAAAATGTGTATTTTCATATCACACCGTATATCAGGCCCTCGACCCATATCAGCCCTCGAGCTAAAGCTCTCGGGCTGATATGGCGTCTCGGGTCTGGTATAGGGTGTGATATGAAAATACCGATTTATTATTCTCTATGTATTTAAACTAATTACTGATTTTGTGTATTTACCGAGGACTATATCTAATAACTCAGATAGACATAAGACGCT
This sequence comes from Cyrtodaria siliqua, assembly GCA_037043455.1. Classification (NCBI taxonomy): domain Eukaryota; kingdom Metazoa; phylum Mollusca; class Bivalvia; order Adapedonta; family Hiatellidae; genus Cyrtodaria; species Cyrtodaria siliqua. The sequence goes on from JAWPHD010011651.1 coordinate 27,634, forward strand.
CAGTTATATCTACCAGCGAGTGTTAGACAACATTCGGCTTTGTTTTATAATCATGATTATACATGAATTGTTTTCGGAAAAAAACACTTCAGTTATATCCTTGGCATGGTGCAAAAATAAAAAACAATATCATTTTCAGAAAATGTTCTTTGTGTGGTGTAGCTTAATTGGAATTTATATAACAACAGTATATAAGTAGCTTAATTGGAATTTATATAACAACGGTATATAAGTAGCTTAATTGGAATTTATATAACAACGGTATATAAATAGCTTAATTGGAATTTATATAACAATGGTATATAAGTAGCTTAATTGGAATTTATATAACAACGGTATATAAGTAGCTTAATTGGAATTTATATAACAATGGTATATAAGTAGCTTAATTGGAATTTATATAACAACAGTATATAGGTAGCTTAATTGGAATGTATACAACAACAGTATATAAGTAGCCTAATTGGAATTTATATAACAACAGTATATAAGTAGCTCAATTGGAATTTATATAACAACAATATATAAGCAGCTTAATTGAAATTTATATAACAGCAGTATATAAGCAGCTTAATTGGAATGTATATAATAACAGTATATAAGTAGCTTAATTGGAATTTATATAACAACAGTATATAAGCAGCTTACTTGGAATGTATATAACAACAGTATATAAGCAGCTTAAAGGCCCCATTTAGTGCTATTTTATGTTAAGGCATATTAAATAATCTCATGTTCATCATCATATTGCAAAAAACTACTTCGCTATATTCGCACATGTAGGGCTAATAATCATGGATTTGCATATCGCACACGCACACCTGTGTAGCGAGCACTTGTTTCTGTGACGTCACGGAAAGCCCCTTTCGTTTCTATACACACTGTCGGACAGTGAGATCAGTAAAAACGAGTTGGAAACTGACGCGTTATATTGCTCAACATCTTTGTTTTGCAAAAGTGACAATGATTCTTATGTTTATAATGATATTGGAAATCAGACATATATGTTGAAACTACTAAAAAGTGGCGATTACGTTATTCTAACGAGGGGGACATCGGCAACGCTGGCGATGCTGATGGCGTTGATCAGCAAGTTGAGCTACTGAAACGGCAGAATTATGATGAAATGGACATTAACTGGTATGTTTTATTGTTGATTAAGTCATTAAATATACGATTTGTAGCCAGTTATATTTCTCATACGAATGCTTGGACATTAGCGACCGAAGAATACAAATGTTAACGTGTGTCATGTGTTTTCGCGATAAAAACGTATCGTTCAGTGTTGGGTTTAAAACTCTGTTTTTCGTTGACATAAATGGATTGCTGTAGCAAGTGTATAAATGATAATACAATTTATGACGATTATTTGAAAAGTGATTACTTGCCAATTCTCTGCAAAGTATATACTGTAGATCTAAATGTAGATCTAAATGATGGTATTTCTAATGCAGGGTGTTGAAGAAGAAACCTCACCACCAGCAATATGCACCACCAGCACGATGCACAACACATTATCCAGGATGTGCACCGATTGTTGAGACCATACTCATTCCCAGTTCAACTGACCTTGTGTAAAGACAGTCTTAATGTGACAGAGATGTTGATTATGAATATAAACAGTATGTTATCTAAAAGAATTCAATTATTGAAATATAATTGCAATATTCGTTGATTAATTTCGTTATTTCTATCGTGTTCGCGGAAAAAGAAACTTCATATAAATGCTGCCATACTACCTTAAATGACCCGTCACAGAATATAAACGTGTAGCACTGTACAATTGCAAGACAATGCTCTATATGGCAACAGTGCAAAAAATACATTATAGGTTATTTGCAACAAAAAAAAAAAGATTGTTTTATGAATTATCATAAATGTACTATGTATGACATGATGAACACTGATAAGACATGTTTTGTTACAGATGAAGCAGATACACAGCTCAAAGGCCAATTGTTCAATGATGTTGGGATTATCTGAGAGAAGATAGCCATACAGTGTTCACTTATTGTGCTGCAATCAAGATTCGAGGCGCGTTTCTGACAACTACTCCCATTATGATGGGTGAGAAAGGACAATAACTCGTTGTAGCAGATTGACATACGTTTCCCTAACTGGTGTTGGGTTTTGTAAATTTGACAAACCTAGATCAATAATAATAAATATTTGTACAAAAGTACCAACCTCAGTTCATGTTGTTTAATTGTGCCTCGAGCATGAATATTATTAGTATATATGCTTTCATGAATTTATTTTATCCCCTTTTTTTCTCGGTTTTGACTGGTTGTGCTATTTTTTAATGTAATTTAGTATCCAGTCTGCACAGGTCACTGTTGAGGTTTTGTAGTGATATTCTGCATAGGTCACTGTTGAGGTGTTGTAGTGATATTCTGCATAGGTCACTGTTGAGGTGTTGTAGTGATATTCTGCATATGTCACTGTTGAGGTTTTGTAGTGATATTCTGCATAGGTCACTGTTGAGGTTTTGTAGTGATATTCTGCATAGGTCACTGTTGAGGTTTTGTAGTGATATTCTGCATAGGTCACTGTTGAGGTGTTGTCGAGTGATAAACATTATACGCTACTTACATTATCATGCATTATTTGAAAAACTGTGCGTATTAAGGTAAAGGGTAGTAAAAATATATATATTCTCATTTTGCAAGACAACTTTGAACATATAAAAAACACCATATTGCTTTTGAGGTCATTAGGTCAGTCAAAATGGCCTGTTGTGAACATACACACGCTATGCAATACCATGCTTATAAAACGAACATTTTCAATAGAGAAATTATTTCTTTTGGGGTAAGTAGGTCAAACATCATATATTGACCTGACAGGCTGACAATGATGCAATCCTAAAAACACATTCAACACATAACTGGTAAACTTAGACCCTAAGATCTTGAAACTTTACAACTTAGACCCTGAGATCTTGAAACTTTACAACTTAGACCCTAAGATCTTGAAACTTTACAACTTAGACGCTAAGATCTTGAAACTTTACAACTTAGACGCTAAGATCTTGAAACTTTACAACTTAGACCCTAAGATCTTGAAACTTTACAACTTAGACCCTAAGATCTTGAAACTTTACTCAAATAGTAAACTTTGGACACTGACCCCGATGTCAAAGGCTCAATATTTTCGTTTTACTTCCGATGATTGATGCACATATTACGTACTGTTTGCAGTGCTCATGTTACAATGCAGGTTTGAAAAAGTGAGATCTCCTTGATTTGTTAATTTCGAATTGAACCTCGTCTGGAATTAAACTCTTATTTAGATCATTCATACTGTAACGATCAAAAGACATCTTTCTGAGGCAGTATATGTTCTGCCAGAAATGTAGTCTTCTAAAACAGGCAATTCTGCTGAATCATGTATGATGGGTTTATGAAAAGTGTATGCCTACTTTGCCACTGACCGTTCCAAGGCGGTAGCCCTATTGTCAACCCTTTTGTGTTTGTGATGTCGTTTGCATTTATTGTTGCTTTTGCCTTCTTGTTTGTCTGTTTGCGTGTTTGTTTTTGTGTTTTGTGGTTGACTGTCCTCCTTGAATGCTACTTTCCCTGTCCGATCTTTTTATATTTCTTTTTGACTCCGTATCTTTACCGAATATTCGCCCTGTGGCTTGTACTTTGGAAAACCGATCTTTACTTGTTTTTCCCCTTTCTTCGTCAAGGCATCCTGTCTGTGTGAGTTCTCGTTGAAGTGCATGGCTTCTAAGTGATGCCTGTTGAAAGAGATTATTCCACTAAATACCATGCCGCAGTAATACAGTGTCATACTGCATAAAAAGCTTGTCATGTTACATATATAATGTCCGGTTACATGTTGTGTCATGTTGCGTGTAATACCATGTTGTGCTATGTTGGTAGTAATGCTATGTTGTATGTAATGTGTTGTTACATATAATCCTGCGTGTAATGTGTTGTTACATGTAATCCTGCGTGTAATGTGATGTTACACGTAGTGCTGTGCTATCCTACGTGTATTGCGATGTTACATGTAATGCTGCGTGTAATGTGTAGTTACATATAATGCTGAGCTATGCTGCGCGTAATGTGGAGTTACCCGTAATGCTGTGCTATGTTGCATGTAATGCGATGTTACACGTAATGCTATGCTATGCTGCGTGTAATGCAATATTAGACGTACACGCGATATTACACGTAATGCTGTGCTATGCTGCGTGTAATGTGATGTTACATGTAACGCTGTACTATGTTGCATGTAATGCGATGTTACCCGTAATGCTGTGCTATGCTGCTTGTAATGCGGTTACACGTAATGCTGTGCTATGCTGCATGTAATGCGATGTTACACGTAATGATGTGTTAGACGTACACGCGGTGTTAAACATAATGCTGTGCTATGATGCGATGTTACACGTAATGATGTGCTATGCTGCGTGTAATGCAATGTTAGATATACACACGATGTTACACATAATGATGTGCTATGCTGAGTGTAATGCGATGTTACACATAATGCTGTGCTATGCTGCATGTAATGCAATATTACACATAATGCTGTGCTATGCTGCGTGTAATGCGATGTTAGACGTACACACGATGTTACACATAATGCTTTGCTATGCTTCATGTAATGCGATGTTACACGTAATGCTGTGCTATGCTGCGTGTAATGCGATGTTACACGTAGTGATGTGCTATACTGCGTTTAATGCGATCTTACTGTTGCGTGTAATGTCATGTCCTACTGTCTGTGATCTGTTGTGTTTTTCACCAAAAGAAAATGCCTTGTTTAAAATAGCAATCCCGCCAACAACAGGCAACTTTTACAAAATTATGTACACTGTTTCTAAACTTAATGATGATGAGGAATGTACATATATATAACTTATAGATGTTGACTTTGTTTATAACTTGAGAATACAAATACAATATTGAGAATACAAATACAGCTTTAACCAGCCACACCAAACCCACAAACTGTAGCGTAGAATTTACCAACTCATAATACATTTTACGCATATTCAATTATTATTTTAAGAACCTGTGAAAAAAACTATACTATTAATCAGCACATACACATTATTATATGGCCTGAGCACCTGGATAGGGTTTGGATAAACGATTTTGTAGTATCGTTGTGCCGTCGTTTGTCATTTTATTAAAAAAAAGAAGAACAAAATAATTTTTAGTCCATGTTTTTTATGCTATACATTCACTATGCAAATTTTAGACCTAGACTAAGATCTAAAGATGAGCACTGCCAGTGTGTTTAATCTGTTCAAGAGGTCACCTGTATGCGTGTTGCTTTCTATATTTTAAATGATCTAAATACCTGCATAACTGCCCATGGTATGTGTAGGCATACATCTTCGGTGCAAACTGGTTTACCACACTGTGGAATGACGTTTGGTAGCCAGTTGACAATTTCTTCACATCGTTGCACAAACGTGTCTTCGTCACCAGATCTTCTACTTTAGAGCAAGCTTTGGTTCCTGGGAAAGTAAAACCATTATAAATCAGGGAATAGGGATACATCTGGGCTAATCTCAATGACGTCATATGTAAAGCTCGACAAATTCCAACATTATATACCTATACTTGTACATTTTATACCGTGTAAGCAATTAACAATCATTTCACCGTTTCATTTATAGAACAATTTTTAGATGAGATTGAGCCCTATTACATCATTTACATGTGTATGCTTTCATGTCTGTTTGCAGTTAATTGTCCTATGTTCAAAAGCATGATTATTGGATGTTTCTACTCCAATAGTAAACAGTATAAAAGTGACTGCTACAGCATTTTTGACATTGTACAGTTGTATATTGTACTGTATATGTTTAATAACTGACACTTGAATACCCGCCGTCAGCTGGATTTTTTGCTACATAGCAACATATATATTTGTTGTAATTCAATGCCGCCTAGGTCTTACCTGGTTTTAACCACTCCCTCGAGTCCAGTTCACCGTGCTGACACGTTTGATACTTCGCTTCATGGCCCGAGTGTATGTTCTGCATATGGTGTGTACAGATTTCCACTACGACAGGATCATTTCTCCATCATCGTCTCGGGAAGACGCGGCAGACCAGTACATGTGGTTGCTTATTATCCGTATCCATTTCGATAATTCACTGCAATCTTTTTCTTTTGCAATGGCCTGTAACTTCTTTTTAATAGCTAAAAAAAATGATTAAAATGCATGTACAATATTACAGTTCATGATAGTGTTCTTCGATAAAGAGATGATGTCTGAGACTTGATTTACAAAATAACTAATGGAGACGGAAATGTACTATACGCATTACATTAACAAAGGACATTTGTCTGACTGCCAGATGTCATCAATCACTACATTGTTTGTTTGTATGGTGTTTTAGGTCATTTTCAACACGTAAGATTATATACGACGGTCAATTTTTTTTTTTTTTTTTTTTTTATAAAAACCACCCGCTTTTTCTGAGTAGAACCAGTACTGTACACTTCCCGCCATCCGTAAGAATCAACACTTACAAGTCAAGCTCTCAGTGGGATTGGAACCCGCTGCGGTGAGAGACGAGAAGGTTTACAACGCAACGTTTTTAGCCACGGAGACGCATAACTACATACAAACTTTCCAAACAGTAGAGATTATGTTTTTGAAAAGTCCTCATTGTGTAAGATTATTGAAATTGTTGAGCCTTATCTCTTTAAATAAACCAAGACTGTCAGCATTTCTTCTATCAAAATATCAGTTTCTTCAATAATTATTTACCTTTGGCAATATGCCATACATCATAAGAGTGTTTAGTTTCTGCCATATTCTTTCGGACCCATTTTTGTATCTGCAGGTGTCTATCTGTTATGAGCTCCTTGATGATGATACCCTTATTTTTGAGATTTTCTACTGCGAGGATTAAGCCCTCTTTCTCCATATGTACACTGCTTTTTACCTGGTTACTATGAAATACATTTACATTGCAATATTGTTTAAGCCAATAAAAAAATTAGCTTTACTTCAAAATCACCTCTTTAATGCACTTATTGAATCGATGTAATAATGACACCATATTGCTTTTCTGAATCAAAATTAATAAACTGATTAAAAAACAAGTGGAGCACCAACGGTGGTGCGAACGCCGGATTGTGAATTCAATATTTTAACTGAAAAATCTAAGTAAAAATGGGGATAATTCAGGTAAAATACAAGACACAAGTTATGGTTCTTGTCATACAACATTGTGTTATGATAATGAACATAATTGTATGTGCCAAGTTTTAAAGCTTTCCGAAATTTGTTTCTGAGAAATGAGGAAAAACAAAATCTTTAACCAAAATGGATGGACGGACAGACGAAATCACCAAGCTATAAGCCTGGATTTGGTACGCAATCCGGCTTTATATATTCTGTATCATATATATACTTACAAACTAGAAACAAATATTCTTGAGGCTGGGCACTAAATATCACCCGACACACTTTGCATTAGCACTCAACATATTGTGAACATATTGTGTTAAACCAAACAAGAAGATATACACAGTTTAATTTCTTGTTTGGTACCGGACAATATGCAGCATTTTATTTACATACCCCTTACCTGCACCAACTGAAGATCGATGACCTTTCCGGACTGGAGGTCTATGAAAATGTATGAACCATACTTTGCTGAGTGTCCGGGACTGTCTGCTCGTCCATCTTCAGCTAGGGTAACTTCACCTCCTCGGTCTTGGATCCCCCTTATCATTGCTGCCTTTGCAGAAACCCACACTTGGTCGATAACAGGCCACATGTAGTTCCTCTGATGCCCCCAAAATGTATTAAGCCGTATTGTTTGAACGTTCATAAAATCCAACATGCGAAACACTTTTGTAGGAACACATCCAGAAAATAAAACAGCAGCACTCAGCATTACATTACCAGCTGGTGTCTGTCCAAACATCGGCTGTGATGCCCACACTCTGTCCTTCCCACACGGGCACTCTTGTTATATGGAGACAAATGTGCCCTTTATCTGATTAATTCTAGCTGTGGTTGATGACTATCACATAGTACAAATTGTGAACAATGAAAGGCGGGCTTCTTCAAAAACGATAAACTTCCTCTGCTGCACTGGGTTCGACCTAAAAGATTGAAAATAGGATTCATGTTGAGTAATTACTCACAGGTGTCTACACATAGTTAGAGATGGTAGCTGTTCAACTTATATGGGTAGTCATTACTAAACACAACTTAGTTGCTATTCCAAACTCAATAGTATGTGAGAGAGTATGTCATTGAGTGTTATTGTGCGGTAACATTCTCTGGGTTTCTACAGTGATGAACAATTTTTGTGATTCATATATGGACATCACATGTATGCTAATGCAGGCTAGTTTGTTCCACATCTGAAACATTATACTAGTATCAGGCAAAGCTGTATAATGTCCTGTAATGGTTCATATTGGTGTTTGAAGGTGGATGCCGCTTATTGCAAGGTTTCTATTTTCTATTAGTCTTGCAAGTTATGATGTACACATACTAAAACACATGATTCCTAAAACAATCTAGTTACTTACTGTTCTGGTTGAAGATCATCAGACATGTCCAGTAATTCAGATGCTGATGGGTCATAAGTGGGATCATCTTCGTCATAGGCTGTTGACATTGAAGTGGCTGAGGAGACAGTGGACATCCTAGATGTGTTGAGCTGCGGGCAAGGCTTTATGGGAGTAGAGAAGATTAGTGGGCGACAGGACAATGGGGGTTCTGATCTCTGATCTTCTTCGATGTCGTTAAGATCCCACTGGGTGCCTTGATCAGTGAGGGGTTTCTGGCTCGGTTTACCTGTTAAAGGAAATTAAACTGTCTGGTACACAGATATACATAATAATACAACACTTCCTGCTACAATACAGCAACAATACTGTTCGTTATTTGGCAATTGCGAATATGCATCACTCACTACATGATCAACAAGCCACGTCCATTTGTTTGTCGTACTGTTATAAGAGCATTGCCTCACAGGGCGTTACAATACTGTAAGGTAAATAACAGCATGGAATGATTTAACATGGATAGGTCACCATATCCTGGACCTTTGATCTGAATCAAAAGAGTTTATAGTCTAATCAAGAGCACTATTTATGTAAATATATTCCATAAATACCATCAAGGAAAGTATTTTTGGTGATCAATCACATTGACCTTTGATATACTTACCGAAAAAACAATCAGTATGACCCATTTCACCAAGAGCACTACTCAAAACTAATAAGGCTTGCCCTCTTGTCACAGGAAGTATTTGCATACATGGTATTTTGTTAAACAGTATCTTGTTAGCTGATTAAGTGTGTCTTATTGCAAAGATGCAATAGAAGTCCAGAATAGTTGATGTTTATGCATACCTTTTCCCGCTGACAGTTACTCTGCAGTAGATTGAATCAGTGGCGGTAGATTAACTTGGGTGCTCTTGCTTCGTTTGGTTGTCCTTCGGCTTGTCTTTGTTTTACCAGTATAGGTTACAATTCATGGGAAATTATTACAACAGCCATGCGCAAGTCTAAATACAAGTTTTAATTGCGCAGCCAAAGTAGCTTCGTAGACAGTCTTTAAGAGCATCTGACCTCTGCTTAGTTTGGGTTTTACCTTGTTAAACAGAAGGTGTAATGATGATTTACATGTGTGACAGGTGTCAAACGTTCAGGTCAGATGTTTTTTTCAGAAATTAGCAAATTGAATAAAAGCTTTCAAGTCGCAGTATGTTTATTTTCAACATAATATGGAAAATATATATTCAAAATATGGAGATGGTCCAGACTTCATGTCAAATAGTATTGTATAATTTTACCGTTGAATTTGTATTAAATCACCCGATGTACCCAGGCATTAACTGAAATAACTATACTGAACCAAACAGCTAATGCGCCAGTAGACAATAACTTTAATGTATGAACTTATTATATGCCGACTGGTACCCTTGGAGACAGGTGATTTAATGATAATTTTTTAATTTACAGTTGTGATTGACAAGATATTCATCTCGTTCAGAATGAAATTTGATTGATTTATTGATTGTTATTATTGAGATATTACAGGTATTGTCTACAGGTGCGTTAGCTGTTTGGTTCAGTATATTTTGAAAGTAACCCTTTGGTAAAAAGTTATGCAAATATTATTACTTCGTAATTATTAAACTAAACCTGTCGGCCCAGCATACTGTAACCTATGTCATGCTTAGCGCAACGTTTGGCAGATACAGTACATTAGTTTACACATCAGGTATTAGAAATATTTATTTGGTCTAGTTTGTAATGTTTAATTCATTCTATTGATTGGTTTGCATAGTTCACTAAGTTGTAAGGCTTCTGAATACTTTGTCCACTGTTTCGGTTAACATTTTTATATGCAGGACAGAAATCTTCAAAACGTAAGCAAAGATTGTTTTATGCAATCCGGCTACAAATGTTGACTTTGTTGAATCATCGCTTGTCAAAAGTTGATCAATATGTTGGTTCATAACTGTTTAGATATAGGGAGACAATTTCAGTATTTGGTAGCCTATGTCTAACTGATAAAAAATAAAATTCCTCTATTTATAATAGACTAAGAGTTACCAAGATTAAAGGGACACTGTCCGTAAGTAAGCAGATATTGAGCATAACCAAATGACTCTCTGACTTTTATTCAGTGAAACGTATACATGAAAATATGAGCTTAGACCAAAGAAGTCTGTAGTAATACATTCGTTAGTTTGAAAACAAAAGGTTTAAATATTAGTGGTAAATAATGTGGGACCCACATTTTCACCTTTTCTGCCGATCACGTGACTTCCATTAGCGTATTAGGTTTTCTACATAGTAATGTATTACGTAATATGTTGGGAGCGACGGCGACTATTGCGCGGTCACTATTATTACCCACAAGTGTAATTTAGTTTGGGCTGAAAGTTCAAACGCATGAAGAAGTACTTTTTTGTACAGCGATTGAATTCCGTCAAACAATCTTGCTTTTAATTAGTAAATATTCTATAATGTTTAGTATGTAATGTTTGTGAACGTAATTAATGTGTGTTTTATAAGCTAAAAGTTACGGACATTGTCCCTTTAAATGACACCTTTTATTACATATTTGCATGTTGACATTCTAATGAAAATGAAAAATACTAACGTACCGAATATACCTCAACGAAGGGGTCGCCTTGCAGTGTGGTTTCTAAAACGGAAGTTGCTGTTGTCCTTGACTCGGGTTGCAGGTCACTTTTCTCTAAAATGGCTGCATCATCGTACTCTTTTATTATCTGAGAATAAATTCAACATATACTGTACTATAGTCTTTTGAATTACCAGCACCCATGTGAATCAAAAGAGGATCGCGTCATTGGACTGACCATAACAAATTGGTATAATAATGTATGTCAGGTAATATTTGAATCGATTTCGGATTGGGGACAAAACATGCATGACAAAGACCCTTGACATTGAACAATGTGACCCGAAGCTAGGAGCCCAATGGCGGATACACTGTCTACTAAAGATGCACATATATTAAATTATCTTAAGTTGTTAAGCAGTTGAGAACATGACAAAACAAATTTACACAACTTTGACCGGGTCTAACCTCAACCTGTTTCATTTCCTTACTGTATCAAACAATTCTTTTTTATTTAGGACCCACATGAAATTTGCACATTTATTACAAAGAATTATCTGCACTTCGACCATACAAGCCTGTGGTATTGGGGCTACCCCGAGGGGTTGAGGGTGAGAGATATAAATACTTTTTTGGACAAAGTTTTTACTCAAACTTTATGCAGCACTATTATATTCAATAACAAGAGGTCAATGACCTATAGCTAGATCAGCATTCCTGTGAAATTTCATGAAAATCAGTCATGTAGTTTCAGAGTAGTGGTATATAACTCTATGTTAACAAAGATGGCCACTGACAGCCATGTTTAATGTTGAATCAAAAAAAAATTCAACAAGGACCAACATCATGACATGCTGATAATTTTAGAGAAAGTATCATTTTCGAGAAATAGTTGCTACAAATTTATTTTTTAAAAATCTATTTTTAGCCATGGCGGACATCTTGAATTTCCGTCCTACCTGAAATTTTGCTAGGATCAACTACGGCCATGTTTGACATCCAAATCAAAATGAACTTTGGTTAGGACCAACTACATGTCGTGGTAGTCATTTTGGTAAAAGTTCCAAATCAATATCACATGTTTTTTGAGAAGTAGTCACCACACAATCGCATTTTTAAAATCTATCTTTAGCCGTTGCTATCTTGAATTTCCGGCCGACCTGAATTTTTGCTAGGATCAACTAGACAAAAGTAACCTTTTTGTGAAATTTCATGAAAGTCTGTCGAGTAGTTTCAGAGGAGTAGTCGCCACAAGTTTTTCCTACATAACCCTATGTAAACAAAGATGGCCACTGGTAGCCATGTTTGGTTAGTACCAAGTACATGTCACACCAGTAATTTTGATAAAGGTTCCAATTCAATATCACTTACAGTTTTTGAGAAGTGATCGCCTCAATGTCGCATTTTTTAAATCTATTTTTAGCAGTGGTGACCATTTTGAATTTCCTACCGACCTGAATTTTTGCTAGGATCAACTAGACGTCAAGAGCATCATTCTTGTCAAGTTCCATGAAATACAATCATGTAGTTTCAGGGGAGTAGTTGTCACACGTTTTTCTTATATATAACTCTATGTAAATAAAGATGGCCGCTGGTAGCCATGTTTGAAATCCATCAAAGTGAAATTTGGTTAGGACCAACTACATGTCGTGCCATTCATTTTGGTAAAGGTTCCAAATCAATATCCCTTACGGGTTTTGAGAATTAGTCACCACAATATCGCATTTGTAAAATCTATTTTTAGCATATTGAATTTCCGGCCAACTCAATTTTTTCTAGGATCAACTAGACATCAAGAGCAACCTTCCTGTGAAGTTTCATGAAAGTCTGTCGAGTAGTGTCAGAGGAGTAGTCGCTACAATGTTTTCCTATATAACTCTATGTAAACAAATATGGCTGCTGGCGGCCATGTTTGACATCGATTCAAAATGAATCTTGTTTAGGACCAAGTACATGTCGCACCAGTCATTTTGGTAAAGGTTCCAATTCAATATCACTTACGCTTATTGAGAAGTAGTCGCCACAAAATCGCATTTTTAAAATCTATTTTTAGCCATGGCGGTCATCTTGAATTTCTGGCCGACCTGAATTTTAGCTAGGATCAACTAGACATCAAGAGCAACATTCCTTTGAAGTTTCATGAAAAACCGAACGGTAGTTTCAGAGGAGTAGTCGCCACAAAACAAGTTTACAGACGGCCAGACAGACGGACGCCGCGCCACGGCGTAAGCTCTGCTAAAAATCAACACCAACATCATGAAAGCTAAAACCAGTCAATTCTAAAAAAAAAGTGACAAAAAAATACAGATTTATTTTGGGAAATAGCTTGCTCATAACTGAAATATTCAAAGTATTTATAGAATGTACTATTTAAATGTTTAGAAAATCATCACGATCAAACTCGGATAATCTGTATAATCCAGAAATAAGTTCATATTTTCTATTTTCATAAAACTGCCTTTTTCCATCTTAGATTTACAATGTTCACTCTCCCAGTCGTACAAATGGTACCGTCTGGTAAGCGAGAATGTAAATGAATGTTCACCAACAGAATGTCAATGATAGTTTTAATACATTAGAATTTGTTTTTTCAGCTGTACAGAAGGCTATACACGAAACTATTGTATCTTGTTCTTTATATATATAAATCATATTTGGCAGAACCATAACCATGATAACATTATAATAAAATTATAACAATAAAAACGTTATATGGAAGACTTTATTTCTTTTGTTTTGATATGTGCTAAATAATAATAAAACATTTATTTCGCAGATTGTATTTTGTTTGGTATGTGGTAATCAACTAGCCAAAAAAAAGGACATTAAAACATTATTTTCACTTAGTAACCCTTTACAAGCCTGTATATACAGTTTCAACAAACTTACAAGCTTGTATACTATACAGTTTCAACAAACTTTCTGACAGGATTAATTTTATGAACCTGTGTATTCCCCTGTAAGGGGAGCAATGTGTTTTATGACCCTGTTATTTCCCTGACCCAGTCAATTAAGGGGAGCAGTATGGACCAGATGTGTTTTATGACCCTGTTTTTTCCCTGAACCAGTCAACTGACAAGTAAGGCTCTCAGCGACTTTTTATGACCTGCATATTCAACACCAAGTAGCTTTATGGACCTCTTAGGTCAGAGAATAATAACTGTCTGACATGATGAATTTTATTGCCCTGTGTATTTCACAGTAAGGGGAGTCCAACACATGCCATAACAGTATGACCTTGTTTTTTGCCCGACTCCTCAATTTCCTGCTATGGGTGAATTTGTGTAACCAAGTAGCTCTGTATGTTAACCAAATATTCAGCTCACTCAACAAGACAGTCAGTTGTTTCATAATTCATTTTTATTTATTTTTTATAAAAAAAAAAGTAAATAAGAATACTACATAGTTGTTTAGTTTTCATGATCACAATTTGAAGAAAAAGCACCACACAATAATGTGGTACTGTTATCAATTGCATAAAAATAGAAGAAAAAAGATTAGCTAGTTATATGTCAACATAAACCATTTTTACACATCTCAATTTCAACTAAAATAATATCAATTTCAACTAAAATAATATCAATTTCAACTAAAATAAAATTGTGTCTAACTAGAAGTGGTCAGTACATTATACTCAGGAATTAAGAGTTTGTTAATAACAACAGGCTTGTCAATTATTTATTTGTTGGTGGGAGAAATAATGCAACATAAAACATGAAAACTTCGTACAAATGCGAAATAAAAGTATGCATTTTGACAATTTAGTTTAATCAACTTGGTATAGATACAATTTAAAAAGTAAATGGCGCGCACGTAGTCATTACAAGCTGATATGAATTGTTGTTTGACAACGCAGACACATTCACTGTTTAGGTGATTTTGCGCTATCCCAGAGAGAGGGGAAGCATTCACAATCCGGGAACCCTGCCGAACTGTTACTATCAAATAGATTATTATGGTTCTTTAACATGCCCGGAGGATTCGGATACACCACCGGTGTAGTGTCTTGCATAAGGAAACACCAAAGTAACCCATTGGCCCTCTCGGGATCTCGGGATTCAGAGTTGCACATGCTTTCCCATGGGTTGAGTCACGTTGAATAAAGCCAACAGTTCGGATACTGTAGCAGCATTTCTCGATCTTCATCTCTCGATTTCAAATGATTGTATTCATACTAAAATCTATGATAAGAGAGATGATTTCAATTTTAACATCGTTAACTATCCACACCTGGATGGAGATGTACCTCGTGCTACCTCATATGGGGTGTATATCTCCCAGCTCATTCGATTTGCTAGAGCGTGTAATGATGTTATAGACTTTAACGATCGTAATCAAGTTATTACAAATAAACTTCTTCAGCAGGGTTTTCGTTATCACAAACTACGTAGATCTTTCTCTAAATTCTACCGCCGCAACGAGGGCCTGCTGAAAAAGTACAACACCAACCTTAAAACACTTCTGCGACTGGGCATATCACAATCCTCATTTTATGGAGATGTGGTCTATAAACTTCGAAAGTTAAAGGGGTCTGACGGGTTTCCTGACCGCTTTACAAATTTAATCAGGAAGTTCGTCAGAAAAGGATATAACCCCTTGGTTTTACAGCGCACTGCATGTTTAGTGATTGACCCCTCTACAGTCAGTCATTACGCTTCACTTTTCACTTGTGCGATGACTGGACTACCTCTTGGGACTCTATGATTGTACCTACTGAAACCCCAACTAAGGGAGGTGGGTGCATGAGCTTTCGTCTCTCGGGTTTTCTGGTCGTACCCTAGATTGGTCCTCTCTTTAGCTGCAACTACTATGGTTGTTCAGTACGATTCTGGATACATCCTGAGATGTTTATTATTTTGTATGTATATCTTTAGTTGGTTTCTCTGGATGTGGACTTTATTGTTAGAGATTTCCTTTTGATGGGATTTAGTTTTGTTTACACTGTCTTGTCTATTTGGGCACTGAAGACAGGATAATAGCGAGGATTGTGCGCATATAAAATCGATTCAAGCTAACCAGTAGGTCTTATTGCCTACTGACCGTTCCAAGTCGGTAACCCTGTCTTCACCACCCTTTCTGTTGTTTTGTGTCTCTTTCATTGTAGTTTCAAGTCTTTGTTTGCAGTACAGTGCGGACCTACGATGCCATTGCGTTCGGACGCTGTGGTTTCTATAGGACCCTATATATCATTTTTCAGTTAACATCTAAATCAACTTCTTTCATAAAAAAAGTATTATAAATACAGCAGTTCTTTTTCTTATACTGAAACTCAGATAAGACACTGACAATGCCGACCATGTTTCCTATTGTTATGTAATTATTGTAACAGGTTCGATAGTTTTTCAGCTGGCTGCTTATGGACAAATTTCATTAGAGTCAAGTATTTACAAGTTAAACTATGTTTTCAATATTGACCCTAGCACATTCACGTTTTCTCACAACTGCACGGACTGGCACTTCTAAACTGGGCCTATGCAGCTTCCGTACATGTTGCCCAAAGAGGGTTGGCACTGCCGTCGCCTCTAATTCGGGTATATGGCAGCCCATTTGATTGTTTCAACCTGATCGTAAGGGTGAAGCTCTCGAGTTCAAAATGTTCTGAACACACCATCTGACTAGTCCTTGATTTACATGGATCTGGTCCGTTCCAATCCGAGCCTCGCGAAAATTCCGTCCCTGTGTTTTTCAATGAAAATATCCATTTTGCCTTCAATTTACCGTCTTTAGGGAACTGATGCAGGCTAGCGAAAGACGAACGTTGGTTAATACATCCCCCAGCGACAAATCTTGTCGACATTTTTTCAAATCAAACACAAAGTCTCTAGTTTTTCGGTATTCACTTTTAACAATCCACCTGCTCGCTCTTGTTTTCAACACTGTCACTGATGACAGTATGGCGCGGGGACTTTCCGTGACGTCACACACCGGAACCGTATTGGTGAAATTGATCGTAGACTGCTCCACAGCCGTCATTAAAATGGACGGCTACTGACAGTCGTTCATTACACGTGACCAAACTGGAAGGCATTCATTGGTGAAACATGGTCGGACGAGACCCGTCATCCAATTTGTGTTCGTCTATTAATGGATTGTTTATTGAAATTGTGTATGCGTAATTTATTTGCGATTGAATCTGTTGAAGCTGACATATCAAAAACTAAGTTTGATTTATTGTGAAGTGTTGTTTGATTGATTATAAAAAGAAAATGGAATGTAACTGTATTACCCTGTTTGAATGACATATAATGGATACAAGGAATTTTAATTTTAGTATGAGGGGTTGCGATGGGGTAATCCGAGCCTTCTCTGACCCTAAAAGCCTTTTTTTCTTTTCTTTTAAATTCTTTTTTTTTTCTTTTTGTTTTGTGGCATTTTACACAGCCAGATGAAATATCAAAATCGTAAAAGTGCTGGTTCTCTGCTCGGATTATCGAAGGGGATGCGAGTGGTGGGATGGGGGTGGGGGAGGGGCGGGGCTGTCGGCCGGAGTAACACCGAGAATTTGACAGAAATTAACTCCTGTTTGAAAGGAAATGGCTATTCTAGTCCAAAATACCCACCCACCTCACCTCCACCCACTCTGGATTTAGACCCTGCACATACAAAGTAAAACAAATACCACTTACGTTTTTTTCCTCAAATATATCCGAGGCTACAGAAACAAACACTACCCTAGGAAAGCTTTTCATCAAACAATGAACTCCTAAAAAACCTACAAAATATTCCCATGGATTTTTATATATATATATATAAAGTCTCAGAAATACCTCCCTGTGTATTTTTCCTCTACCCCAACCCAACACACCTCGCAAATCCCTTGCCTCATTACCTCATGCGCTTGCCTAAAAATCACCTCCAATAGAAAACATTTCTTGACAAGAGGTGGAGAGGGGAGGTGGTCCGGGGGCTTTTTTGAAACTTAGGTATGCAATGGTGCGTTTTGGCGTATATCTGACAGAGAACTTGTGTGGTATTTGAAGAAATAATTTTTTGGCAACATTTCACAAAAGTGAATTACTTACACTGAAATAAAATAAACAAATGTTGACCCCCAACCCCCTCTGGCGTCAGTATTTATAGCATTTTTGGGCTGTTTTCCTTCATTATTATTTTTTTTCATTTTTCAAATTGATGTATAGATCCGGCCTATGGCCTAATAGCAGATACACCTCCACTTCCCCAACATCACCTTTGAAAAATGTTTCATTCCTTACTGGGTGGTGTTACTTATGAGTGTTTATAATGTTGATGTCAACATGATTTAAAATAAAATTGGATTAAAGGGACATTATACAAATTAAATTAAAGGGACATTTTCCAATAGTATTTGGACTTTATTCTAAAATCGGATTTTAAAGAAATGCGGGATCTTAATTTATGTGTATTCTGCAAGTAAATATTTTTTATTGTACAATTTGAATAAAAATAGTTGTTGCTGGTTTTGCATTTTCTTGTTACTGTTTACCAGCAACAAGTGGGAACGAATATTGCGTGAAGAGCGCAGTTAGACCAACACTGTTGACACCGGGGGTACTGACTTACGACAGAACCCGGTATAATACAAATCCGAGCCTTCTCTGACCCTAAAAGTCTTTTTTATTTTTATTTTTTTATTTTTATTTCTTTTGTGTGTGGCGATTACGATATTTCATCTGGCTGGTGCAGATGAAATATCAAAATCGTAAAAAGGGCTGATAAGGTCAGAGAAGGCTCGGATTAGTGTAATACCAACAATGGAACTAACCTGTAAAATGTTGCTCCTAGGTTAGGAATTAATAGGAATTTCTATTTCTCTGGATACTCCCGTTGCTGTCCCATCGCCACCCAGGTGGGTGGGTGAAATAAGTTATTATAAGTGCATATTTGCTTTTGTGTGCATCCACCCAGTTATTAGTAATATCCTACAATTTTTTCACAGGTACGAACATTCTAAAGAATCTAAAAGAGCACAAAAATGGAAAAGGTGTGGAAGGTAGTAGGGTTGGGGTGAGTGTAATAACACTCAGAATAACGTTTCGACTAAATGTTTATTCCTAAACAAAAGCCTCCGCAAACTCGTTAGAATGCAGGACTTTATATATATTATGCGCTATTTAAATTAAAGTGTGTTATTATTTATTTTTTATATACGTGGAGATAAAACTGAGAGACCATTGCCCAAATACCCTCTAGAAATTACAGGTCTGTTTTGATGCTAAAATGTTGATAAATTAGCCTGATATGAAAAAAAATAATAATAAAAAAGACGTCACTAGTATATATTTTTTTCCCTCAATGTGTACGCATGCTCTACATACAGGTGCCCTAAATGAATTTTCACCACAGATACAAGTAGTTACGCTCTTTTCTTTGATGCAATTCTTGACGACTGTATAACATAGCAACTTCAGCACACACTATGCAAAGTTTTGTTTTTGTTTTTAGACCCTTGTTGTCCCTATTTGAACAATAGGCAGGAATGGGATATTCCAGATAGTATATATCTAAGTATACGCACCCCACTCCGCCACCTCCCCCCCCCCCCCACCCCACTCACACACACCCTATCCCGATTATATTATTATAGTTTAGCCCAGAATACACCCCTGGATTTAAACAATATAAATAATGAAACAGCGTTTTTCTTCAAATTCTGCAACATGGACAATCTACAAAATACCTCCCTTAATCCTCTACAAATCCATTTCTTACCTCCGCCTCATACAGGTCTACATAAAGCTTCACCTCAAGTATATCTACAGAATAACCCTCAGGTAGTATTTTGATTGAGTGGTGCGCCTGCATTGTGTAATCAATATTGAGGGAGAACCCAACCTTCTATATCTATTTATAGCACATAGATCAGGCGCTTGGCCATGATCGCAATTGAAATGCGCTTTATGCACTATCAAATTCATCGTTTCAAAATAGGCCTGTGACGGTCGCTTGTTTGAGTGAACGAGACATGCGCCGTGAAGCAGTCTAAAATTGATCGGTGCTGAGGTAAACCTTTACCTGTCTATAAAAACCACATTCGACATCCCACGAACGAAATATGTTCAGGGAGTGATTTTTATAGGTAGATAAATCATTTCAAAATGCCGAATCATTGAAATCCATGGGACTTTTAATTGGAATTTATATAATAACAGTATATAAGTAGCTTAATTGGAATTTATATAGCAACAGTATATAAGTAGCTTAATTGGAATTTATATAACAACAGTATATAAGTAGCTTAATTGGAATTTATATAACAACAGTATATAAGTAGCTTAATTGGAATTTATATAACACCATTATATAAGTAGCCTAATTGGAATTTATATAACAACAGTATATAAGTTTAACAGAACGTTGTAGGTTGTAACAATTCATTATTAAATAATAATAAATATTGAAAAGGGGATGCCTTGGAATTAACAATCACAAACAAGGGAGGAAAGCAGCATATTCGGTTTCATTGAATTGGTTCATGAGAGGTAATAAAATATGCAACACCTCTAACACCCACTAGCACCGGCTTACTTGATGATGAGTAATGAACAGTTAGTTTGTCTGATCCGGATCAAATGTTACACTACATGTATATGTTTGTTCATTTATAGCTATCTCTTTTAGAATAAAGTTTATTATGACTCAACCATTTTGTGTTTGTGATGTCTTGTCTTACCTGTTATCTTTAAAGCTATTCTTTGTTTCTGTGTTTGTTTTTAGTTGACTGTAGTCCTTGAATGCTACTTTTCCAGTTCGATTTTTATATTTACTTTTGTTGACAATTTACGCTCGAATATGCAATGTTGACACATGTTTAGTTCTAAACAAATAGGCCACTCTTATAATGTAAAAAACCCTATTTTTTACGTCAATATGATTGACATTCATTCTGTTTTCCAGAGATATTGAACCTAATTGGATAGTGTAAATGATCTGTTAATACTAATATAATGTGAGGGTACAGTTCCAATGGCATAGTCTCTAGAGAGTGGAATTATGTGTCTGCCTTCATTTGTCTAAGTATTTATTGGCTTTGGCACCGACCTCAACTTACTTTAACGATAATGGCTTGATGAAAACCATTCACAAACAATCTGACGCAGCATTTGTCGAATTTGATATGAGCAGTCAGTACCACTGGAATTTTTATTCAAAACTGTTTGCACAGGGTTGCATTGAATTTAATGTTTAAATGCTCATCAACAAATGATATATTATTCAGATCCACCACAGAGAGAAAAAAGATACATCAGTCAAATATTTATCGAATATATTTCTGTGGTTATTTAAATTGCTCCCAGGATGATTATAGACACCGATACACTCTGCAGGAGGAGTGTAGATTCCGATACACTCCGCAGGAGGAGTATAGACCCCGATACACTCCTCCGGAGGAGTATAGACTCCGATACATTCAGCAGGAGGAATATAGACTCAGATACACTCCGCAGGAGGAGTATAGACTCAGATACATTCCGCAGGAGGAGTATAAACTCCGATACTCTCGGCAGGAGAATTATAGACTCTGATACTCTCCGAAGGAGGATTATAGACTCCGATGCACTCCGCAGGAGGAGTAAAGACTCCGATACACTCGGCAGGAGGAGTATAGACTTCGATACATTCCGCAGGAGGAGTATAGACTCCGATACACTCCTCCGGAGGAGTATAGACTCCGATACATTCAGCAGGAGGAATATAGACTCAGATACACTCCGCAGGAGGAGTATAGACCCCGATACACTCCTCCGGAGGAGTAAAGACTCCGATACATTCAGCAGGAGGAATATAGACTCAGATACACTCCGCAGGAGGAGTATAGACTCAGATACATTCCGCAGGAGGAGTATAAACTCCGATACTCTCGGCAGGAGAATTATAGACTCTGATACTCTCCGAAGGAGGATTATAGACTCCGATACACTCCGCAGGAGGAGTAAAGACTCCGATACACTCCGCAGGAGGAGTAAAGACTCCGATACACTCCGCAGGAGGAGTAAAGACTCCGATACACTCGGCAGGAGAATTATAGACTCCGATACACTCAGCAGGAGGAGTATAGACTTCGATACATTCCGCAGGAGGAGTATAGACTCCGATACAATCCGCAGGAGGAGTATAGACTTCGATACATTCCGCAGGAGGAGTATAGACTCCGATACACTCCGCAGGAGGAGTATAGACTCCGATACACTCCGCAGGAGGAGTATAGACTTCGATACATTCCGCAGCAGAAGAATAAATTCAGATACACACCGCAGAAGGATATAGACTCCGATACACTCCGCAGAAGGAGTATAGACTCCGATACATTCCGCAGGAGGATTATCGATTCAGATACACTCCGCGGGTCGGATTATAGACTCAGATACACACCGCAGGAGGGGTATATACTCCGAAACACTCCACAGGAGGATTATAGACTGAGACATACTCCGGAGTAGGTTTATAGACTCCGATAAACTCATCAGAAGGATTATAGGCTCCGATACACTCCACGGGAGGATTATAGACTCCGATACACTCCGCAGGAGGAGTAGATACAACCCGCGGGAGGATTATAGACTCAGATACACCCCGCAGGAGGAGTAGATACAACCCGCGGGAGGATTATAGACTCAGATACACCCCGCAGGAGGAGTAGATACAACCCGCGGGAGGATTATAGACTCCGATACACTCCGCAGGAGGAGTAGATACAACCCGCGGGAGGATTATAGACTCAGATACACTCCGCAGGAGGAGTAGATACAACCCGCGGGAGGATTATAGACTCAGATACACCCCGCAGGAGGAGTATAAACTCCGATAGATTCATCTGGAGGATTATAGACTCCGATACAATCCGCAGGAGGAGTATAGACTTCGATACATTCCGCAGGAGGAGTATAGACTCCGATACACTCCGCAGGAGGAGTATAGACTCCGATACACTCCGCAGGAGGAGTATAGACTTCGATACATTCCGCAGCAGAAGAATAAATTCAGATACACACCGCAGAAGGATATAGACTCCGATACACTCCGCAGAAGGATTATAGACTCCGATACATTCCGCAGGAGGATTATCGATTCAGATACACTCCGCGGGTCGGATTATAGACTCAGATACACACCGCAGGAGGGGTATATACTCCGAAACACTCCACAGGAGGATTATAGACTGAGACATACTCCGGAGTAGGTTTATAGACTCCGATAAACTCATCAGAAGGATTATAGGCTCCGATACACTCCACGGGAGGATTATAGACTCCGATACACTCCGCAGGAGGAGTAGATACAACCCGCGGGAGGATTATAGACTCAGATACACCCCGCAGGAGGAGTAGATACAACCCGCGGGAGGATTATAGACTCCGATACACTTCGCAGGAGGAGTAGATACAACCCGCGGGAGGATTATAGACTCAGATACACCCCGCAGGAGGAGTAGATACAACCCGCGGGAGGATTATAGACTCTGATACACTCCGCAGGAGGAGTAGATACAACCCGCGGGAGTATTATAGACTCAGATACACTCCGCAGGAGGAGTAGATACAACCCGCGGGAGGATTATAGACTCAGATACACCCCGCAGGAGGAGTATAAACTCCGATAGATTCATCTGGAGGATTATAGACTCTGATACACTCCGCGGGAGGATTATAGACTCCGATACACTCCGCAGTAGGATTATAGACTCAGATATACTCCGCGGGCAGATTATAGACTCCGATCCACTCAGCCGGAGGATTATAGACTCCGATACATTTCGCAGGAGGACTATAGATTCAGATATACTCCGCGGGAGTATTATAGACTCAGATACACCCCGCAGGGGAATTATATACTCCGATACACTCTGCAGGAGGATTATAGACCCCGATACACTCCGGTCTCACAGGATTGGCAAAACACTAGGTTGGACGAGACCTAAATCCATCATAGTCAAGTTTGCCACCTACTGTGCCAGGGAACGCTTCTATAGAACTAGGTCAAACTTAAAAGGCAACGAGAAGTATCGCCTAGTCTTTAAGGGAGTACATCAGGATTTTTTCTAGAAACATCTTAAATTATAAAATTGTTCCAGTTCATGATAAAACACTTATATCAATCAAAATATGATGTTAGAACCATTTTGTTAATGTCTAAACTTTGAAAACACCATATAGCTTGAACGGAATCGGACGTAAAATGCTGAAATTAACCCTGGTGCGTCACCTAGGATAGCACGTATGACTGTGCAGAATGAATTTCTTTGCAAATAAGGGATAATGTGTAGGCTCATTCATTATGTTTTGGCCAAGTAGAATAGAAAATATCAATATTTGTCAATTTAAAGTCGGACACCTAGACCCCCATGAAAAGCCTGATGTACACCCTTTAATATGAACAAGGCACAGCCTAAATGGGGATTTATCCAATTTGAGTAATTAACTTTTAAAGAATGTTGTATTGGCAAGTTTTGACATTTTCAAGTTTAAGAATTGTATTTTTTAAATCATAGTTATATTTGACAACAGAATTGTTTCATGTTTTACATTCTCATAGATATGGATATGATGTAGGATTTAAGATGGTAATCATTTTTAAGCATTTGTTTTTCTTCATATTGTTTCCGTCATTTGTGATCATTTATGTTGTCAAAAAAATATATATGTTTATCAAGAAAAGGTAGGTCATCACACTTTTTTTCCGACTAGACGTCTTTGAAGAGACATTCTAACCCCAAAACTGAACATTTTCACCATTTTTTTCATAACATTACATTTATTGAAAAACAAAGATTAATTTGTGATTACCTATATATGCACATCTTTGAAAACATAAACAATTGTAATTCTCATTCGTCTTTTTACTTTAAAAGCTCTTTAAAAGGTGGGATACGGTCCATATACCGTATCCCACCCTTTTCTTTACAAAAAAAAATCAATATATAAAAAACGTACGTTATAATGCTTAACTTTTGTTAACACTTGTATATGACAAAGTCCTATGACATTTCTTTCAAAACAAGTAAATATATATAGATCTAGGTTCTAATTATTTTATTATTACAATTGCTATAAATTACACATATTTTGGAGTACATGTAGTTTGACATTTCGCTGTGAAAATACTGTACACACAATTTTGCTGACATGGAGATCGAATATAAAATTAGCTTAGTATCTACTTTTATATATCTATTTCCTTAAAATATCAAACTGTATAATTGAGGATACTGCACTGATCTACCTTTTCATGTAAAAAAAAAAAGACAAGAGATCACATGCACGTGTTCTGGGGTGAAAATTGAAATAACAGTTCCTGATTTCGGAATCAATCGAGATATTGCGAAGGTGCATGGACGTAGGTAATCGGATGCAAATGTCAGATTATTAACGATGTCGCAACATACAAATTGAACTAAGTAATGCATATTAACAGTGTTAACATTGATAACAGACAAAAGGAAAATCCCTAGGTGTTATGGTTTTAGTTTTTTCCTTTTTTTTATACTGTATTGTATACGAAACACACGAATGTCTACGTCTAGTTTGTAATTATCTCCAATAAGTATGTGCGCATGACCTGGGAAAGATTGGTTGACGTCGTACAATGATGTAGATAGAATTTCTAAGAACACGCTGGGATTTTGTTAAGTACGTTAGTACTTTGAATCTAAAATATGCTAACTAAAATAATTTCGGCATCATAGTTTACTAGCACCACAAACATCACCACAAATGCTTTTGCAAAATACGTTTTTGAAATGTTTAATGTTAACGCTAGTGATGTACTGATTCATCGCTTGATTTAAACCCATCATCGGTTTGTTATGATGATCGATTATGAAAGCCTATAATCGATCATCGGTTAAATGTAAACGTGCACTTTTATTAACATTCAAAATAGAAATAAACATAATTATTCAGGAGACAACTCTTGTAAAAATGAGTATGATACACAAATAAACACATTTATATCAGTTAGAATAAAATACAGACTTTCATGGCATCAAAACTCAGATTAACATACACATGCTATACTTCGTATACGGGTAAGTATTATCGAGGTAATTTAAAAAGATCCATATTTCATTTCATGCAAAAATATATTTAAAGTATAATTCTGCATCTTGATCGCGGGAAGTAGGTAACTAGTAGATTTAAATAATCTAGAAGGTAAGCACACATATAAAATGTATGCATGCTAAACTGTTCGTGACTCAAACCCGTGGTCCAAAGCACAAAATTATGATGTGACAAAAAATATGGTTGTAATTTATTCGATAAATCTGAATTAAAACACTCTGCGTTTGCTTCCATTACATAATGTTACGTTTAACTGAAACAAATAATATATTATTGAACTTGTTTGCCAGGTTTGCACGTGAAAGGCCTTATCATAAAAGTGTTTCGGTTGTAATACGTATTTCTCAACTAATTTTTTAATTATAAACTGCGTTTTAAATTCTTCTTTAGTTAAAAAAAACATTGTAATATATGATGTACATATTTTGTGAAAATTATTCATAGAAATGCTGGAAACTGGAGCCATTAGGGTTTTTTGTTCTCGGTTTATCATGACTAATCTAAATCAAAGACCAAGATTCACTTTAGAAGATTCCTTCAGTTAATTTTGTTTTCTTTTGTTCATTTTATTCCTTTAAAAAACGTTTTTTAATTAATAATTACAAAAAAATATTATATTTGAAGATTCGAACTCGGATATTCTGCGTGACAGGCGACTGTGCTTACCTCTACGCCACTGTCACCAATTAGATGACGTCATCATTAACTTGTATATAATGTAATGCGTTAGTCTGTTCCACGACTCAACTTACCAAGACCTGAGTAGTGAGTAAATAGAGCTTTTTAAAACCCAAATCAATTGAAATTGTTTTGTTTAGTCGTATTTATCGATTATTGGTAACTGGCGAGACAATTGGCCTGTATTGATTCATCCTCTCTAATTGCGGAAAATAACGAAGGGTTCCGATGTCTTTGATCGTACATAGTCGGCCTATTCCGTCATTCTTCGCTATGGCGAGATGTTGCGAATGACACCCAGACAAGGGACATCGCCGAAGAGGCCCGAAGAGAATTTACCATGCCTATTGGCGGAAGTAGAGACTGGTTTCCCATTCCGTAAGCTGGACTATCATATACTTGGCCGAAATCGGGAACCAAAGGGATACATTTTTTCAAACTCATAGTATGTGGACAAAAGTTGATACCGTTAAGGGGATTTTCATCCCTGGCGCTTCGCGCCTGTGATAAATCCCCTATTAATGAAAACCTAACAGCACAGCGTAACAAACTAATTCAGAGTGCAAGATGCCTTGTCAAGGATAAATCCATCAAGCAAACCTGGACATACGATGGTAGAGTGAATGTAAAAGACAATGACGATTCCCGTTCGGTGATTAACAGTATGTCTGATTTAGAAAAAATTACTGCCTAAACATTATAACGTAATTTCGGACGAACAGTATACGAGTCTATTCATACTATAACATGTTTTAACCGGTTTCATGTGTGACATCAGATATTGTACAGTGAATGTGCGTGTAACATGACAAACCCGAGTTGAACTCATATTGAATTATGTTTTTGTTGATTTTGCTGTTTTCTCTCAATGATAATTGTGAAGAGCGTGCGTGAACACTTTGCATAGTGACGTTATACTGACCGTTACCTGTAGCAGATAAATGTTTAATTGTCGAGTGTTGGTACTGCAGTATATTACCAGTTAAATTGTTGGTATATTCAAATTGTGTAATTGGTGCTTATTGTATAATAAGTACTTACTATATATGTTTTTCGATAATCTTAATGAACCTTTCAATGGTATATACATGTAAAATATAACTATTAGTATATAAAAACACCGAGTAAGTGCTACCTATATGTGTGTATGTGTGTGTATGTATGTGTGTATGTATGTATACATGTGTGTGTATGTATGTGTGTGTATGTGTATATATATTTATGTATCTGTGTATATGTATATGTGTGTATATATAAGTGTATAGGTGTGCATATGTGTGTGTACGTATGTATGTATATGTATATATGTATGTGTATATGTATGTGTACGTATGTGTATGTGTATGTGTATATATATATATATATATATATATATATGTATATCATTGTCGTTGGCGTATGTACGAGTGTACGCGAATATTTGCACTCATGTGTAGATGCGTATTAATGTATACTTATATGCAGGTTTACGTGTTGGTAGGTTTGTTTGTACTTTTATATCGTAAGTGTATGTGTTTATATGTATGTATGTGTATTTATATATGGTATGTGCATGTAGATGTATATGTGTGTAGGCATGTGTGTATATGTATGTATGTGTGTATATGTATATGTGTATATGTGTATATGTGTACGTGTATATACATATGTATATATATATATATATATATATATATATATATGTATAAGGGTGAGAAAATACATACATCTACAAAATACCTTTCAAAAAGCACTGGATCCCCGAGGGGATACGAAAATGTTGGAATAAATTAATAGATGGGGAAAAAAACATTTATACAGTGCTATAGTTTACAAAAACTCAAGCGCTTTCGGCTAACGCCTTCATCAGGAGTACACAAACACGAAAATAACAAATACAAAACAAAAAACACTAAAATACACGGCAGTTTAAACAAAACTCTTTGAGAAACAACTTATCGTTTGGCAGTGTTGCAGAAACTGTTTTCTTTGAATAGACACTCTGGAGCCAAATGTGATACTAATAAAAGAACATATCTGGTTGGATGAGGGAAGGACTGTACCCTGACATTTAGTTATGAAGAGAGAGTAAAAATGTGAAAAAGATAACACAAGCCCTACCTCAAAAGCTTAAACCTAAAATCGATACTGCAGGACAAAGTATAAAGCAACTCCAAAGCTAGTGAAAACAATGACTAAGGCTAAACAAATTAAATTAAATAAATGGAGATATTTTGATCAAGGGAAGTAACAAAAGTACTAATAATAGAACATTGCTGGTTGGATTAAAGTGAAATTGTACGCTGACATTTATTATTAGTTATGAAGAGAGAGTATGTGAGTGAATAACCCTACTTCTATGCATAAGACAAAGAATCGATACTGCAGGATATAGCAAAAACAACTCCAAAGTTAATTGAATAAGGCTAAAATAATATATAAATGGAGAAAATTGGATCAAGGGAAGTAATAAAAACTGGGCACCGCCATGGGGACAAAAATGGCACCTTCATATGCAAATGTGTTTATGGGCAGACTGGAAGAACAACTCCTCCTATCTGTACCACTGAAACCTTTGTCGTGGTTACGTTTCATTGACGATGTTGATATGCAATGGTGTCATGGACCAGACACTTTACAAGCCTTTATAGACAAGGTCAATGCATTCCATCCCTCAATCAAATTCACAGCAGAGGTTTCCAATGAGAAACACGTGTTCCTAGACACAGTTTCACATATAGAGAACAATGTAATTATTGTTGACCTCTACTCCAAACCCACGGACACACACCAGTACCTTCTGCCAAACAGTTGCCACCCTAAACACTGCTGCAAGAACATACCGTTCAGTCTTGCACTTCGTATCAGACGAATATGTTCAAACACCAATACATTCGAAATCAGAGCAAGCGAACTTTCGGAGCACCTTACAAGGCGAGGTTACTGCAAGACAGACATTGTCAATGCAATAGACAAAGCACGGAACCTCAACAGAAAAGAACTCCTTGAATACCAGTCGAAGACAAACAGTTCAGAGCAAACTTTACCTTTCGTGCTTACATACCACCCTGACCTTCCCAATGTGAAACAGATTATTAATAAACACTGGTCACACATAGAGGAGTCAGAACGTCTGAACAAAATGCTGCCTAGAAAACCCATTATGGCGTACAGGAGACCTAAAAGTCTCCGCGACATCCTTGTTGCAGCCAAGTTGAAACCCGACTCCAATACTCAGACCACAGGACAGTCAGGCCCTTGCCATACATCGAGATGTCAGACTTGTAAATACATGTCTCCCGCAAATTATTTCTTATCTTCACTCGGTGCCAAAAACACAATCAAAAGTATCACAAACTGCAAATCCGCAAACGTCATCT
This sequence comes from Cyrtodaria siliqua, assembly GCA_037043455.1. Lineage (NCBI taxonomy): Eukaryota > Metazoa > Mollusca > Bivalvia > Adapedonta > Hiatellidae > Cyrtodaria > Cyrtodaria siliqua. The sequence goes on from JAWPHD010011651.1 coordinate 57,809, forward strand.
ACTTAATGACGTGCTTGATTTGCAAAAAACAGTATGTCGGTGAAACAAAGCAGGCGTTGAACCTCCGATTTAACCTCCATCGCTCCGATTGTAAATTACGTAGGTTTGCTAGGTCGCCAGCGGCCGAACACTTCAGTTCAGAAGGCCACACGTTCAACGACTTGTCTCTGACATGCATCGAACACAATCCAAATTGGACCGACGCAGAACGTAAATTGCGTGAAACGTACTGGATAAGACGCTTAAACACAAAACATCCAGTAGGAATCAACAAAGGGGACTAGATACATCTTACAGAATATATAAATGTAAACACACATGCTCCAGTTTTTATTACTTCCCTTGATCCAAATTTTCTCCATTTATATATTATTTTAGCCTTATTCAATTAACTTTGGAGTTGTTTTTGCTATATCCTGCAGTATCGATTCTTTGTCTTATGCATAGAAGTAGGGTTATTCACTCACATACTCTCTCTTCATAACTAATAATAAATGTCAGCGTACAATTTCACTTTAATCCAACCAGCAATGTTCTATTATTAGTACTTTTGTTACTTCCCTTGATCAAAATATCTCCATTTATTTAATTTAATTTGTTTAGCCTTAGTCATTGTTTTCACTAGCTTTGGAGTTGCTTTATACTTTGTCCTGCAGTATCGATTTTAGGTTTAAGCTTTTGAGGTAGGGCTTGTGTTATCTTTTTCACATTTTTACTCTCTCTTCATAACTAAATGTCAGGGTACAGTCCTTCCCTCATCCAACCAGATATGTTTTTTTATTAGTATCACATTTGGCTCCAGAGTGTCTATTCAAAGAAAACAGTTTCTGCAACACTGCCAAACGATAAGTTGTTTCTCAAAGAGTTTTGTTTAAACTGCCGTGTATTTTAGTGTTTTTTGTTTCGTATTTGTTATTTTCGTGTTTGTGTACTCCTGATGAAGGCGTTAGCCGAAAGCGCTTGAGTTTTTGTAAACTATAGCACTGTATAAATGTTTTTTTCCCCATCTATATATATATGTATATATATATATATATATGTGTGTGTGTATGTGTTATGTGAATATGGGTATATGTGTATGTATGTATATACGTGTACATATGCGTATGAATACATTTGTGTGCATGCATATGGGAGTGTAAATGTAGATTATTCTAATTATTTTCATTTACAATTGTATACTGGTTTTCTTTTGCTTTTTGTTATTGATTTTTTGATTTGTTATAATCCGTTCTAATTATGTAGCATTATTTGAAAGACATGTCTATATAAATTGTGTATTTTTTTTTTGGTCTCCGGCTGGTACACAAATATCTTACTATAATGATAATCATTATTATATTTTTTCGATTAACTCAGATTTTCCACGAGTGTGTGTACTCGTGTCTTTTCATCGTTCCTTCAGTATCTTCTTTTAACTTCTTTGAATCATGCTGTGTGGTGATGTTTTGCTTGGAGTCGTTGTCACGGTACCTAAATTCCCGATTTTCTAATCCTAGTTTCAGAACAGTTTTATTACCTAATGGGTAACGACATAAGTGCATGGAGGATGGCAATCGGAAATTTTTATAACGGGTCTAGTCGCATATTATTTTCTGAAGTGTTTAAATGTAATTCAGTTTTGTTAGACTTTATTCTTACATTGAACATGTTTAAAACCTATATCACTCCTTACGTTAGTCTGTGTCTCATTGTTCTTGGCAGAAGCATTCTTAATTTAACGTTTGCAACAACTGTTCTGTTGCTTGTTATTATGTCTGGAGATGTTGCTGAAAACCCCGGTCCTGATCAAAACAATAGTGAAATACAACACAGTTTATCTGTAGCACACCTCAATATTAGAAGTATACGAAACAAACTCGAATATATAGAACATAATCTTCTTGATTTTGACATACTTTGTTTTACTGAAACACATTTAACAGTTGATGTAAGTAATGAATTTTTGCGGTTAGAGGGATTCTATAATTATCGTTTGGATAAATCTGCGCATTCTAGCGTTTCTCTAATACTGTCTTAAAGTATATGAATGAATGCATTCCCTCCAAAGATGTAACAATTAGACCAAATGACAAGCCTTTGGCCATGGATTATAGGCTCCGATACACTCCGCAAGAAAAATATAGCTCCGATCTACTCAGCAGGAGGAGTATAGACTCCGATACACTCAGCAGGAGGATTATAGACTCCGATACACTCCGTCGGAGGAGTATAGACTCCGATACACTACGCAGTAAGAGTATAGACTCCGATACACTCAGCAGGAGGATTATAGACTCGATACACTCCACATAGGGATTATGTAGACTCCGATACGATATATTCTGCAGGAGGATTATAGACTCCGATACACTCAGCAGGAGGAGTATAGCCTTCGATACACTCCGCAGGAGGAGTATAGACTACGATATACTGCTCTCGGTTTACAAAGAGTGTCTGCCGAAGAACACACCGACGAAACTCAGTGGCGCCAGTGAAGCGTCAATCAGGTGAAGTACCTGTTTGATTCCTCACTGGCGCCACTGATTTTTTTACTGGTTTAGATTGATCGTGTTCCTCTTAACAATTGTGAGGTAAATAATTAAATGTAATTAACATATTATTCTTTGTTGGACGTTTTATATACTACGCACCAGTTTGATTACTCTTTTTCATTTACTATTTTTATTATACGATTACCAGAATTAAGCAGTAGTTTGAAATCTGACAGCTCTTTTTATATAAGCATATACACAAATGTTCTGTTATATAAAAAGAGAAAATATAAACAACAATTCGCAGATCTGATTATACTCCAAATATTCAAAATATGTAATGTTTATGAAATGTGGTACAATACATTACATACTGTTTGATTCATCAGCATCCTGTGTTTTAAAGGGACATACGGCAGTCTTTTATTTTTAAATCTCGCGGCGCCCCGTTTATTTTTGTACACGATTTCAATCTGTCCAATCATTTATATTAATTGTAAGACTAGTATAAAGCCAATCGCTTCTGCATATTACAACTGTGGATTATATTGCACCAATAATAAACATATGGTAGAATAAGAAGAACAAAATATATAATAAAAAATATATTAAACTATATGCAAGCAGGTTTAAAGTTAAAGTGATAGTGGTTTAATACTTGTAAACGGAGACGCTAAATTTAATGCTATATATAAAATCTCTTGTTTCCCTTTAAGACGAGGAAAGGTATACGTTTGAAACAGTAATGGTACAATTAGGTTTTAATGTTTAAATCACCTGGTTTATTTGCAAAATAACCACTTAGATTCTTAGTTATAAAGGTAAGTATGCAAACAAAAAAGCTATTGAGTGTACGCAGTTATCTGATATAAATCAACTTTAAAATAGTTGTATCTGCCAACGCCTGCCTCACTACATGAAGGAAGATATATTTGTAGATAATTCTTGTATTGCCAAAGCCTGTTGAGATCATTTGCAAAATCTATGACAAGAGAGATGATTTTAATTTTGATATTATTAATTATCCCCATTTAGATGGGAATGTTCCCCGAGCAACTTCTTATGGCGTCTATGTGTCTCAAAGTATACGTTTTTCTAGAGCTTGTACTCGAGTTGAGAATTTAGTATTCGTAATCTTTGTATAACTAAAAAACTACTCCATCAGGGCTACCGTTACCATAAACTTCGTTAAACATTTGCAAAATGTTATTATCGTAAATATAGATATAAAAATCGAACATGAAAAGCAGCATTAAAGGACGACAGTCAACCACAAACACCCACAGAAAAATAGAACACATTTAAAGATGAATAAAAGGCCAAATAAGACATTACAAACACAAACGGTTTGACAATGGGATTACCCCCTTGGAACGGTCAGTGGCAAAAAGGGCCGCTAGAGGTTTAAACCAGGTTCTAGGGTGCACCAAACCTCACACTTACCCTACCGTCAACCCAATAAAACGGGACAGTGTAAATAAAGAAATACCCGCCATGAACTATTCTCTAACCTGATCGTCTTTCCAAATCAAAACCCCAACATATATTCTGCTACAAGGACTATCACAACATGACGTCTATGGTGACGTGATTTACAAACTTCGTAAGAACCTTGATCATGATCACTTTCGTACTATATTTGTTAAATTTGTTAAAATGTTTATCAAAATAGGTTATGACCCTATCATTTTGCAACGCACTGCAGCTACGGTGGTTGACCAATGAACAGTTCGCGACTATGCTTTCCTCTTTAATTTTGCGATGACCGGACAGGCTGTGGACCCTATGATGTCGTCTACCTAAAGCTCAAAAGGACGGTGACGTTTGATGTTTGTCTGCGATCTTGTCTTGTCGTGCCCTCAGTGGTTTATTCTCTTGTTGCTCTGGCTTCTGCCAATTCACTGAGTATCTTCTTTGTGGCTTTCTAGGTCATTGATTTTTTTGTATTTATATATACACGAGCATCTTTGTGTTTTACTCATATTGCCTATTAATTCTGCCTTGTTGGTTAGAGAATAGTTCATATTGAGGATTTCTTTATTTTCACTGTCCCGTTTTATTGGGATGACAGTAGGATAAGTGTGAGGTTTGGTGACCCTAGAACATGGTTTAAATCCGCAGCGGCCTTATTTGTCACTGACCGTTCCAAGGCAATAGCCTTGTTGTCAACCCTTTTTGTGTTTGCGACTTCATATGCCTTTATTCTTTATTAACATTGCCATTCATGTTTGTGGTTTTGCGTGTTTTTGGGTTTACTATGAATGCTGCATTTCCTGTTCGACTTTTATGTTGTACATGTTTTTTTGGGATTGTCAAGCCCATTCTCGGTTGCTTTAATAGAGAATATCGCCGGTACTATAGACGTTAGAAGTGTTGCTGCTTGAATAATCTGTCATAAACCTAACGATTCTGCTATATATCTCTTTGTTTGTGTTTGTTGCTACCACGGGATCTCTATCTCTCTTGTTTGTGTTTGTTGCTACCATGGGATCTGATTTTTAGTATGTTGGAGTACACGTTTTCTAGATAACGTTTTTATTGTTTTGTCGATAATTGCTTTTATTGTTGCCAAAGCCTATTAAACTGCATGAATGATTCTACGTTTTGTAGACAACTATTTATTGTTGCCAAAGTCTGTCTATACGTTTTGTAGATAATGATTGGATGGTTGCCAAAGTCTCAACGTACATCCAATAATATTTGTTATCTTTTCATCCCACAGGGATTGTATTACAGGGATTGCATGACATTCATAAATCAAGACTTTCCTTATAGACATGTGTTTCTTTTACCATATTGACTGTTTCATGCTCATCGACATTTTGGCCCAATTTATTAGGATTTTCCTCAACTTTCCTCAACTTTCCTCGTGATCTAGTATTTGACACTTGTGTAGAGTTTTTGGACCTCTTTTAACCATCCGTAATTTTACAAATTTCATTTCGTATCGCTTATGACTACAAATTATTTTTCTTTTCAAAGAATGGTACTCCTTTCAAAATTGCATATATGAGTCTACTAGTAAAAAAACTTAAAATAAATCGTTCACCTCTTCGGTTACACTCTGCGTCATCCATACAAATTCCACAAAATAACTGTTAATTTCATAGGACTAAACCATATGTACACCTTACATCTTTAAATCTTCATTCGGCAACCTCGTTTATGTTCCTCTAACAATTTTACCAAGATTTTTAATAACGGCTCAAAAGTTTCAGTTACTCTGTTTTGAAGAAATACCATATACATAAATACTGAAAATGGGATTCCTTGGAGGCAATAAACGCAAACAAGAGATACAAGTACCATACTCGGTTTTATTGAGTCTGTTCATGCACATCTATGTAGTATAAAATATGTTTGACAAACAGGTCGATCTTTAAAAATTCGATTTCGTGAACATAAATATAATGCAGCTAATCCTAAAAAGCTAAACAATTGACTTGTACCAACACTTTCGTGAGTCAGGTCATACTTTTAATAACTTTACTATTCAACCGGTTGAATATATAATTTATGATAATGATGCTTCTGAAAGATTTAAAATAAAAGCTAAACATACTGCAGAACTTAAGTGGATGAAAAACTTGCATACACCATATCCACTTGGCCTTAATGACAATATTTATCAACAAAGAATTATTTCAAAAGATTCTAATATTGACATTTTTCTATAAGCGTAACTTTAGTTCTCATGGTCGTAGACGTTATGGTAACATCAATCGTAAATCGCATGTAACTATGTCGGTCGTTGATTTACATACTATTTTTAAACAGTCTGGAAAGCACTTTATGCTTTCACGTCTTACCTCTTTGTCCATGTCTTCACTTAAGTTGATCGACGAGAAAGCACACATGTTCTCCGACCCCATATTGACAAGAAGTCTGATCAAGTCAGGCATTTTCTAACAATACTATATCTTAATAAGAGTATTGATTTCATTGACATGCCAAGTATTTCTCGAGATAATCATGTAGTTGATTATATTCCTAAATATTTTAAAAATTTAGAAAGTTCTGAATTTGTTATAAGTATAAAGGATCTATTAGAAATATTATTTGCAGCTACAACAAAAAACAGAAATGAAATGCATTTTATGTGCTAAATTTATTTTGAAAAGAACATATATGATTATACATAAAGACCTGTATTCTCGCGAAGTTCCGAAATGCTCAGCAACAACTTCTATACGTTCAGAAGTACTGATTACAAAAAAACATGTTACAGAGAAACAGAAACAGACGGACAAACACATATTGTGTTACTTATGCATGTACTGAAACGGCGACAGTGCATATCCACGTGGATAAGCAAACGTTATTTACGGCGTGTTTATGTAATAGAAACTGTGTCCAGTAATTATAGGTTATAGGTATTAGATTTGTATTGGGATACATACACGAATTCTTCAGCGTAACAATATTGCGCGAATTTAGGAGCGCGATATGTATACGCTGAATATATCCCAATACAAATCTAATAACCTTTTTATTGCATACGTATTTTAATATAGCAACAAATAATTAGAACAAAACAATAGGTTTTAACATTTAATTTTTCATCAAAATTATTTATTTGAAACAAACATATTGTTTTTAGATCGTGGGAATTTTCACAATGAAACCAACATAGTTTACATCACGTGACATACTGTCTTTGACATGAACAAAAAAAACAAGTATACATTATGTAATATTTATAGCACACTTTTTCAAGTATATTATGCGATTTATACTGCTTCTCGTGGGCCGCAGACCCGAGAGTGCAGTATAAATCGCATACGAGAAAAATATGCTATAAATGTTTTGTACCATAGCCATTTATCCAACTACGCATGTGCAAGAAGTTTTAAGGCGTTGCAGTTTTCAGTGAAAATAACAACTCGATCCAATCAAAAAATAGCAGTATCACGCGGCATAAGCATAACCCATGTTTTGATTATTGCAGCCAATCGCCTGTGTATATTATTGGGCAAATCCAATGTCAAAAAGTGCTTTTTTGATAATGGGTAGTCGTTTTTACATATTTGATTGACAGGTTGTGTGTAAACATTACAACTACCCGCGTGTAAAATTGAGTAGACCATGGTATAACTGCCGAATATGTCAGTTTTAGCACGGCTGAAATATACCAGCATTTATAGCATGGTTTAGGCTCAACACTTCAGGTTTATGAACATTATATCATAAGCAAGAACAAAGGAAAACTTATGTTTGTATTATATGTACGTATATGGATGCATTTGAAATATGCCATCCAGATACCGAGAGGTGTCTTTAAAAGTTGCCGTTACATCTGTTTAAATATTTTATCGAGCTGGGATAGCATGCCTCGTTACTTTATTAAATAATATGGACTCCGAGGAAGTTAAATTAAATGAAAACCCTATCGACTATCTATAACTTTTTAGAACAAAGGGGTAAACAACAAAGTATAAAATCGCTGGTATGTTTCCCTCTCTTTATTTACATCTTATCTTAGTACAGAATCACATACAATAACATGATGATAACAGTATAATACATTTTCTTAACTCTTTGACTTGAATCACTAAATAAATCTAGTATCAATCTAAATGATCACATTTACATCTGCTTACTTAAATGCCTTACTAAAATAATGATCTCGAAATGCCTTGATCAAATAATGATCTCTAAACTTAATATTAATATGATGTGATAAATAAGTGACTAGAATTAACTTTTAAATGCAAGAAATAAAAACTAAGTTAAACCTGTACACGCAGTATGTTACCTTAAATATGAATTTATATGAGTCCTTGTTCTGCAGAAACCTAAGCTCAATATACAGCATTAATAAATCTGTGCGGTGCGCAAATAGCTCTAAAACGCCTAGCGTCAACTGTACGCTTATATTGTGCGCAAAGCGCACAAACAAATATGAACGATTTTGACACTCGCCTATTTCGAACAAAAATTAAAACACTTTAATGAATGAAAGTATCGTAAATAAAGTTTCATATAACTAGAATGATGACAAATAACATGACCCTTACATTTTAAAACAAATGCTCGTCTTAAATTAATGCAAATTCGTAAGCGGAAAGATCAAATTGACAGATTTAAATCCACCGCACAAATAGTTGCTATGGTAAACATCCCGTCATGCGACATAATTCCGGATCCAAAATAGCCACCGGAAAGATAAATTTGTAAATGTAAAAAAAAATCGTTACTTTGAATAAGCAATTAAAGCGATAAAACATGGTAACCGGACATGATATATGTAAGTTAAACCCTAAAGTAAGTTAAAATCATGAATATACATATGACGAACATAATAAATATACTGTTAAACTACGTCTACATGCATAACGTTAAAGTGAAAGTAGCGTGAAACATCTTGGCATTACAGTATCTGATGACAGACTCAGATGAAATCGCTTTCATAGAAGAACAAGAACAAAACAGAGACAAGAGGTGGACAGTTCATACCCATAGGGATACCAACAATTTGTCTATAACCGGTAGTTCCATACCTAATTATCTAATTTGAAAATGTGAGCTTCACAAACAAACTTCTTGGCAAGTCCACATAGTGTAATTGTCTAAACTGCTGTTAGTAAAAAAACGCATTTGAATATAAGCTACTATTGATAAGGCAACCCTTTGTTTCCTCTACGGTAAATACTATCAATCCTAGAGAACTCCCACTCATCATAGCTAATATTTCTGAAACCTTTGCTTCTTTCCCCGATTTACATATCTTGTTTGAAAATTAGAAATAAAATAATCAGAACTACGGGAGATGATTTCAGTTTTTACATTGTTAATTATCCTCATGAAGACGATATTGTTCCCCGAGCAAACAGGGATGTTACTCGAGCAATTTTTAGAAATTTATATTTCTCAATTGTTTGCTTTATTGTTTTTATCAGAAGCAGAGTTGAGGACCTGACTATCCGTTACTTAATCGTACTCCATCAACGCTACCGTTTACATAAACTTCAACAACAAAAAACCTTTGCAAAACTGTATATCTACTTTTAAACTGATGCTATGAGTCTATCGTTTTGCAATGAACTGCATGTTTGGTAATCGACCCATTTAAAGTTCGCCACTATGCTTTCCTCTTTGACAGCGCACTTTATCGACAGAGTGTGTACCTATGATGATGTCTACCTACATCCAAAAAGGATAGTATTGTTTAATATTTTTGTTCAGTTTTGTTAAGTTCCTAATGGTTTTATTCTCTTGTTGCTTTATCTTTTTTCAAGTCAGTCAGTATTTTTGTATGGCTTTTTAAGCGTTTAAAATTCTTTGTGTTATACTTTTAAATGCATTTTAATGCGGTCTAGTGTGTTAGAAGATATAGCCTTTCGGGGATTTCTTTATTTACACTGTCCAGTTTTATTTGGATGACAATAGGATAAGCGTGAGGTTGAACCTAGACCCTGGTTTAAATTGCCAATGGCCTTTTTGCCAATGACTGTTTCAAGACCGAACTATTATTGTCAACTTGAATTGTGTTGGTATCAATGTATTGATTTGCATACCAGCTTAAGTGTTTCATCTATAAGTGATGTATTGGTAATTCGACACTGAAACAATATCTTATTTGAACTGTGTGTATCTTTCCTCATATCCTATACAGGAGTAATATATACGATCTCTTCCTGTTGTTTTGCACTGTAGTGTACTGCATCCCTTTAATATTGATTTTTGAAGTCACAATACATTGTAATAACAGAGTGAGGCTTGGTGCACCCTATAACCTGGTTTAAACCACACCCACCCACGTCAGCTGCATGTTTGTCACTGACCGTTAGAAGGCGGTAGCCCTGTTGTCAACCCTTTATGCTTTTGTTATCATATCTTGCTTTTCAGTTATCTTTATAGTTGTTTGTTTGTTTCTGTACGTGTTTGTGGTTGGCTGTGGTCCTTGAATGCTACATGTTCTATTCGACCTTCATATGTACTTTTCTGTTCTGCAAAACAGTTACTTAAGTAATTAGTGCCTTGTTAACTTTTCGATTTTCGTTTAATTAGAACTTTATTTAAAACTGCTACACAATTAGTTCGTCATTAAACATTGAACATTGTTAAGGTTTCAGATTTCTCAAGTGCTATAATATACGTTAAATTGACTCATGTGGTCTATTAGAGTGTGTTTATATATAAGATCGTTCTCCGTCATCAAAGCTCTTTTCAAACAGTCGCGAAGAGCATAGAGTTGATGTTAAAGTCATCGCTTTAACTTGTATCTATAGGTGAATTATATAGTGTTGATGTTAATGTCATCGCTTTAACTTGTATCTATATGTGTATTATATTGGGTTGATGTTAAAGTCATCGCTTTAACTTGTATCCATAGGTGTATTATATAAATCGTTTATAGTCAATTTAATCTAATAAAATCAAATTTAGTTTCTTATCCCTAAACAATGTTATGGTTAAAATATTCAAATGTTGACGTCATGAAGATGTTAAATAATGGTAATATTCGTTTTTTTAAACCAGACATGAACTATTAGCTACTTCTAATTGAATTATGTTGTCGTATGTTAAGTTGTAACGTTTACCTTTGCTGGTTCACTGAACGATTGCACCTTGTTAGAATTGCATACATACTAAAATCTATGATAAGAGAGATGACTTCAACTTTAACATCACAACTATCCACACCTGCGAGGATTGTGCGCATATAAAATCGATTCAAGCTAACCAGTAGGCCTTATTGCCTACTGACCGTTCCAAGTCGGTAACCCTGTCTTCACCACCCTTTCTGTTGTTTTTTTGTCTCTTTCATTGTAGTTTCTAGTCCTTGTTTGCAGTACAGTGCGGACCTACGATGCCATTGCGTTCGGACGCTGTGGTTCTATAGGACCCTATATATTATTCTCTTGTTGCTCTGGCTTCTGCCAAGTCACTGAGAACCTTCATTGTGGCTTTCTAGGCTTTTGTTTCTTGGTATTATATTTACACGAGCATATTTGTGTTTTACTTATGTTTGTGATGTCGTTTGCATTGAATATTACTTTTGCCTTCTTGTGTGTCTGTTTGCGTGTTTGTTTTCTGTGTTTTGTGGTTGACTGTCCTCCTTGAATGCTACTTTCCCTGTCCGATCTGTTTATATTTCTTTATGTAGATGTGGTCTATAAACTTCGAAAGTTCAAGTGATCTGGCGAGTTTTCTGATCATTTTACAAAATTAATCAGGAAGTTCGTCAGAAAAGGGTACGACCCTTGCGCATTACAACGCACTGCATGTTTAGGGATTGAACCCTCTACACTCAGTCATTCCGCTTCACTTTTCCCTTGTGCGATGACTGAACAATCTCTTGGGACTCTATGATTGCACCTACTAAAACCCCGAGGTAGGTGCATGAACTTTCGTCCCTAGGGTTTTCTGTTCGTACATAAGACTGGTTTTATCTTTGTCTGCAACTGCTGTGGCTGTTCAGTACAATTCTGGATACATCCTGAGATGTTTTTTTATTTTATATAGCTTTACAACAACATCTTAGTGTTTCTTTTGTTGGTTTCTCTGGATGTTGACTTTATTGTTAGAGAATTCCTTTTGATGGGATGTAGTTTTGTTTACACAGTCTTGTCTATTTGGGCGCTGAAGAAAGGACACTAGCGAGGATTGTGTACACATAAAATCGATTCAAGCTAACCTGTAGGCCTTATTGCCTTCTGACCGTTCCAAGTCGGTAACCCTGTCTTCACCACCATTTCTGTTGTATTTTTTATTTTTTATTGTATATTTAAAAAAAATATTGCTCCTTGTTTGTAGTACAATGCGGACCTACGATGCCATTGCGTTTGGACGCTATGGTTTCTATGGGAACCTATACCTCATTGTTTTAATATACTGAAAGGAAAAAGAAACGTATAATAAAAAAAATGCCTATACTACACTATTATATACACCTAAATCCACGTAATATTCCAGATATATATCAATGTGTTTTGTACAAAAATGGTCTACAACTAATTACAGAAAGGACAACTCTGTCATGTAGTAGACCTTTTAATCAAAGTATACTTTGTTACACGAAATTCATAAAAGTTGAAGTTTCGCTTGAAAATGTCAAACCATTTCTGTATTATGTTTAATATTAAGAGGTTGCAAAGTTTAAAGGGCAGGGTTGAGTATAAAAAAACCAAAATGGCCCAGAGTAACTTTTCTGATCATTTTATGCAGTATGCTGCTCAGAGAGATTTAATCACAAATTTATAAATAATAAAGCATTTTGAAACCATAAAATTTGGCATGTAAATACTACATTAAACATTACTCTATACAAATACATCAAAATAATTATATAATATATTTATTTTCCATACTTTCTAGAACAAAACTTTCATTCCGAAGTGTCAAATTTTGAATTTGGTGCATCTATTAATAGCTGTACCTGTAAAAATAAGATCAGTGATTGGTCAGAGTGCTGAAACCTTTATCTTGGAGCAGACGAAATACTAACTGGCTACAGTGTATACATAATGACGTTGAACTCTACCGAACGCTGGGGTTTAAAGCCTAAGTTTGCTCACATGCTTGAATCAAATGTGTATTCTGTCGATAATGAAACTTTAAAGTGGTAACCATTGGTGTGTTCGGCGCTGTTTAAACCTTCTTTCCGAAAGGACAGGCCTAATGTCGCCCTGCATCTTTCGATTAGCAGTAGCATATTAAACATACAATATATAGCGAAAATACCAATTATGCGTTACTTTTCACTTTCAGTATATAAACATTTGTCAACGTATGCAGTTTTTAAAGTTTGTTTCCATGTCGTACATCTAATCGATATAAACATTACATGAACTTATGGATTGTATAATTGGTGCTTATTTGTTTCTTTTTTGTCGCGTACCCTGAATGTTCTCTTTTTGTTCTAGCTTCTTCCAAGCCAGTACTTGCATAGTTAATTTCTAGACTTTCTTTTTTTTTATAATCATATATACATGATTATACATGTGTTATACTTATGCTGCTTGGTTTGTTAGAACGTATGAAAAGCTAGGCGGGAATTTCTTTATTTATACTGTCCCGTTATATTGAGATGACGATAAGAAAGAGTGAGGTTTTGTGCACCCTAGAACCTGGTTCAAAACTCTAGTGGTATGTGTGCCACTGACCGGTCCAATGCGGTCATCCTATTGTCAACTCGATTGTGTTTTTGATGTCACATTATTAACATTACAATTGTTGTTCGTTTTAATAGGCGTTTCTGGTTGACTATGTTTTGTGTGAAAACTACATTTCCAGTTCGGCTTTTATACCTGTGTGTGGTAGTTGGAGATAATGCAAGTATATCCACATATCCATCGATGCCAGCTGACCCAAAAACAAGCATCAGCATCATCACACCAACAATATCTATTCATAAATCTAGTCAGGAAGTGGGATGATGACGTAACATTTTGCGTCTGCTTAAATCATCAAGTATATAACATTATCCACATTGTTTTATCTTTAATAATGCAGTTTCTGACATTTATTCTGGGGTAAACAGAAAAATAACAAGAATACTATGATTTAGTAACTTGAGAAACAATATGTATCTGTACTATTTACAATACGCAACATACTTTCAATTAACTGATGTAATTACCATGATTACAACAACAACAAAGAAATAATATACAAATGCTCTCTAAAGAAGCCAAGTTGATAATAAAACAGGGCACAAACTTGTCAAATGTTTATATTAAACACTATTTCATTTCATCATTCAGCTGACACATGAACAAGCATTAAACGCTGGAATATTTGTGTTACTTAACAGATATTTGGTCCATTTGTATTTTAATACATACTGCATACAAGTAATGGATATCGGCACGGTTGTCATAATATAAACAAATAAAAAACAGTTAACACTTAACAATAAGACATAAAATGTTCTGTTGTTCATGTTCTTTTGTTTCTCTTTTGTTTTCTTAGGTAAAATATTAAGACTAAAGACAATATAGTAAATAGAAAAGGCTTAAATTGACTTAATTATTATTTTGCAAAGTAATTTTCAATAGTAAATTATTTTATTATTTGAAACGTTAGTAGTTAATAACGCAACAGTAACATCAACACCAGATCAGACATTGATAAGATGGCGACTCGGACAATGACATTGTGAATGCAGCTGAAGAAGAACTTCTGGAAAGTTATCTGTACACAGATTATATTCTCTTACGAATTGTGTCACGCTTAACGCTCTGAAAATGTAGGAAAATGAATGTGAATACTTGGTCAACAATTCGAACGTGCAGTGACGATGTTCACTATCATAAGTTTATTTCAACTTGTATTGAGACAAGTGGTTTTATAAACACCACGGCATCCAAACCCAGTAGCAATTCATCGTAATAATGTAGGTCACGCGATATTTGAAGCTGTCATATAAGAGGCCAAGTTTGTTTGACTTTTTAAAATCAACAAATTAAGATTGTGTGTTTCAAAAAAGACGAACAAAATTGTTTATTCCTCGTCAGCTTTATTAATATCGCTAATATGCTCGGTACGTCATACATTTAATTATTTGTAGAGTGTTTTGTTAATAAAAACTGACAAGTGGGTCCTTTGGAAGCAACAAATACAAGCAATAGAGAAAAAGTAGCAGTCTAGGTTTTATTGAGTCTGTTCAGGTGAGGTAAAATAGATTGCAACACCTCTGACGCCAACTAGCACCGGGTAAAGTGATATTCTACTTTAAAGCCACACAGACTGGGCTTGATGATCTCAATGTTTGTTTCAAATATAGCTGATAAACAATGCGTTTTTCACCAATTTAGTGACACAGTGATACCGAGACTCATATAATAATGGACTTATAACTTGTCTATATAGTCTCTTTTTGATATTAGCTGAAGCATTTTATTTTGTTTGTTGCTTTTATTCCATTTGATAGACTTGTAAAAAATTGTTGTGATCCTAATCGTCCGCTTGTTAAATCGCTTGTGACTTATGTTGGAATTTCTAATTATTTCTAACAAAGTTTAAGTCAAATTTAATTTGGCTGATATCAGACAACAAGATTCTTTAATGTTATATTATAATTCACAGACATTCCGGATGTAATCATAATGTAGACTGGAACTAAATAAGTTATTAATACCGTCTGTTTTATATGTTTGTTGCATTGTAATCATTACTAACTGCAGTAAGATAATAAAACTCGAATTAAAGTTAAACTTTTTTATATTTTGTCACCGTCACAAATATGAGATCGAAACTGTAAGAAAATACTGAAAAGAAGATCCTTTGGAAGCAACAAACACAAACAAAGATAAAAGTAAAAGACTGGGTTTTACTTAGTCTGTTCACGAAATGTAATGTGAGAAGGACACCTCTCACGCTAGCTAGCAACGGCTTAAGCGGAATTCTACTTCAAAGTCATCTATATTGGGCTCGTTGGTCCCAAAGGACCAGTACAATATCACAACATAATGTAGATTGGAACTAAATACGTTATTTAAACTGTATGTTGCAGTTGTAATGACACGTTGTTGGTACGTTTATTGGGATTTGCAGTAATATAATAAACAATGTATGAATAATGTAAATTATCAGTTACATTTTCCTGTGTGTATTAAAATGCTCTGAGTATTGTTTAATCACCCCTAGGGTATGTTGTCTGCCTTTTAATTGAGTATTTTGACTCTTGCTTGTGATACAAGAAATGTATTGGGACCATACGCCGCTGGTCATAAAAATACAACATTGAATTTCCTTGTTTACCGTCATATGAATAATATCTTCGGGATGGCTCAAAATTTGCGTACGTTATGTTAAACATTGAGTTCTGCTCAACCCGGGGCTAGAGGGCGTGAACGGTAGCTAGCATTTGTTTGAACAGTTTCAATTAAACCGTGACTGCAATATTTTGTATCGTGTTCGGCGATTTCCATATTTCTCCTTTCATACTATTTTTGTAATCATGTTGATCGGATTATCACACGTGACTACATTTGAACGTTATATTTATGTAGTCTATGTTTGAATGTGAAATATAATATTAAGTGCAGATAAGTCTTTGTTTAGGCTGCACCCCTCTCACGCCCACTGGCACCGGCTTAAGCGGTATTCTACTCTAATGCCACCCATATTAGGCTTGATAGTCCCAAAGGACCAGTAGTTCATAACACTACTGATGTGTAGTTACATGTTAGCACAGATTGATTTAATCGATTGCATTTACACAAACTGACTATATTTTTGTCATCAGCGCTCACAATCAAGGTTGATGGTAAACTTTGCATATTTATAAAAAATAACTAATACAAATAAATAATGATGAAGGAGATCCTTTTAAAGCAACAAACACAACCAATATAATAAAGTAGCAGACTCGGTTTTATGGAGTCTCCCACTCCCCTTAGCACCGGCGTAATCGGCATTCTACTTCAAAGCCACCTATATTGGGCGTGCATACGTATTATTGATACACTGATTTGTTTTGCTGTATTTCCAGTATGGCCAACATGAAAAAGTGCCATTTTTCCATCTTTGTACTCGTATTAGTTGATGTACTTATTGGTTTAAATCTAGTGTACCTTTGAGATAGTTTCGAAAGCAGAATACCACTTTGAAAAAGCTCAGAAATTGATATAGATAGTATGTCTCTTTCTTTTGTTCGATCAAATGTGTCCCCAGTCTACAACTTAGACTTTATAATCTCGCTTGTTTTACGGAAAGAGACGAATATGGAACGAATATTAAACAATAGCGTGTTATGACCAACATCCCGCTCCCCCCATCCCCAAGACAAGGACAACACATATATAGTAAGAGTGAGTTTTGGTGCACCCTAGAATCTGGTTGATGACCCTTCCAAGGCCTATTGTCGACTATTTTATATGTAGCAGACTCGATTTAACTGAGTCTGTTCTAGGGCAGTATGGTACGAAGCAACACTTCTCATGCCTCTAGCCCTTTCCGATACTATTGAGTCCGATGATCCCAATGGTCCAGCACAAATAAAACTATTGATTTCTAGCACGGGGAGATGATTTACAGCCGTCACATTGTCACATTTGTAATAGTATATTTTTGTCCCATGTTTTGCTCGTATTTGACTTAATTTAGTCATTGTCTGTTGAAATGAATCCACATATTCCGGAGCGTGTATATAATCAGAACTCATTTGATCACCAGAGACATATACAATTCTGTCATATGATCATTTCCTATTTTCGATACGCATCCGTTAGTTATGGACCGAATGAATTCGGTTGGTACATGCACAAGTATGTAGACTGCAATATTTCGAATGTGTCGTGCTCGGCCGTTTCCAAAGGTCCATTATAATACTCTTTTTTACTATACTGAAGCGGGAAAAAAATGCAACATGGGAATTTCCGCTATATATTGTATGTACAATATGCTGCTGTTAATCGAATGGTACATGGCTACGTAAGACCTTTCCTTTCGGAAAAAGACTAAAACAACACATAACACAGTCAATAGTTTTCCTTCAAAGTTTCATTATTGACATAGTATGCGTTTGTTTCAAGCATGTGAGCAAACATAGGATGCAAAATTTGCGAACTCTTTACGTTAAATACAGTACTCAACTGGCTAATTCTTTCGAAGACGAACTTCAACGTTTATGAATTTTTTGTTACAAAGTCTAATTGTGTCCTTTCTCTAACTAGTTGCAACCTTTTTTTACAAAGCATCTTGGGATTTCTTTGGAATATTATGTGGATTTAAGTGTGCAGTATATACAATATATATATATAGCGGAAATTCCCGTATTGCGTTTCTTTTTCGCTTCGGTATATCAAGTGAAAGTCATTCTGCTGAGTCATTCTGCGTTTTAATGCTAAATATAGATATACAAATCGAACCGGAAAAGCAGCAATCAAGGACGACATTCAACCATAAACACATACAGAAACAAATAACAAATTTAAGATGAATAAAAGGCCAAATAATACATCACAAACACAAAAGGGTTAACAATAGGGCTACCGCCTTGAACGGTCATTGGCATAAAAGGCCGCTGGGGGGTTTAAACCAGGTTCTAGGGTTAGGGTTAGGGTTAGCCTAATACACTTAATAGTAAAATGCACTGATATAATAGTCGAGGACACAGCCATATTCGTTTTTCTTCATGTCGTTTCATGACGTCCTATAATTTTAAGTACAATAAACGCCGAGGAATCCGCGTTATAAAGTCAGTGCATGATAAAGCCAAATTTATGTATTAGTTCACCCCTTTATTAGGCAGAAAAATGCATATCTGCATGATAAACATCTGGACTGTAACAGTCAAAGAACGCAACCAACCAAAAACACGCAAATAAACCAACAATAATATGTTAGGAAACAAACATATAAGTGAGGCAACACTAACATAAATTCTGACAATAGGGGCAATGCACTGGAATCGTCAGTGAAGAATATGCCTCTGAGTGTTTACATCCGTACATGTGTGAACAAAATGAATTGGCGGCTGATTTCATTCAATTAATTTATTATTATATTCATATTGTAACTGATTTCAACGGCTGAATTTAGTAAGAATAGCATACATGTAGTTATCAATTCAAATAGAAAATGTACCATTCACTGAAGGCTGTCAGCCAAAAACACTCAAAATAAAATCAGGCTGTTATAGCAAACCTATAGTTTCTAGGTTATCACATGTCGATGAGGATTTCATCTTTATACAGTAATGTGCAGCGAGTTATACTACCTCTGCTTGCTGTGTTGGAATTTTATTATAAGTATTACAATTCATGTTCACGACTATACATAGCAAACGTTTAATTTGATAGCATTCTCTAATGTTTTGCAAACTATATTTTTTGAATTGGCAATATTAATAATCAAATGTGCAAATGAATTGATTTTAAATAACCTACACAATAGCAAAATACTTTACTTCAAGTGTCTCCATGAATACATACAGTGTCATTCTGTTAAATTTTTGAAAGAGTGTAGTTATAATAAATTATGTTCATAGTTTCAATAAGTACTATTTATAGCATATTGTTCGAGTATATCCGCAATATATATCACAGCCTGCAAAATGGTATTATCGTAACTCTGATCTTCTTCTAAATTATAAAGTAATTTAAGAAATCTTCTGCGACAAGGACTATCATAGCCTGACGTTTATGGTGACGTGATTTACAAACTTCGTAACGTAAGATCCTCGGTCACGATCACTTTCATAAACTTTGTTAAACTTGTTAAAAGGTTGATCAAAAGAGGTTATGATCCTATCATTTTGCAACGCATTGCATGCTTTGTGCTGGACCCATTTACAGTTCGCGATGATCGGACGGGCAGATGACCCTATAATGACGTCTACCTCAAGCCCAAAAGGACGGTGACGTTTGATGCTTGTCTGCAATCTTGTCTTGTCCTGACCTCAATGATTTATTCTCTTGTTACTCTTGCTTCTGCCAATTAGATTGAGTACCTTCTTTGTGAATTTCTATGCAATTGTTTCTTTTGTATTAATAAATACACGAGCATCTTTGTGCTTTTCTTATATTGCCTATTAATGCTGCCTTGTTGGTTAGATACTAGTTCATGACGGGGATTTCTTTATTTACACTGTCCCGTGTTATTGGGATGACAGTAGGGTAAGTGTGAGGTTTGGTGCACCCTTGAACCTGGTTTAAACCCCTAGCGGCCCTTTTTGCCACTGACTGTTCCAATGCGGTAGCCCTATTGTCAACCCTGTCTGTGTTTGTGGCATCATATTCCTTCATTCCTAATTAACATTGCCACTCATGTTTGTCTTTTTGGGGTTTACTGTGTTATGTGAAAACTGCATTTCCTGTTCGACTTTTATAGTTATTTGTGCCAAATTGAACGGTCTATAAACGCAAGTACCTTAATTAAAATAGCAAGTAGAAAATCTCGGCTTTGCATGTTCTAGCTATTGGCTAAAAACCTCAGTTGATCCGTGCTAACTTAGTCTCATGTAGTGTGTGTCTTGATTTTAATACTGTAGTAAAATTAATATTTAATTGGTATAATTTGTAGTTTTTTTGGGATACCCCAAACATTATTTATCTTATAACATAGTAGACAACTAATAAAACATGCGATGTAAACAAATAATGAAAACCACATGTATAGTTTAATACGATAAAGTAATATCTATTAATCTTTCTATTCGAACACCTTATAATGAATACAGCATCGTCGTTTACTAACAATACTACCCATTCCTTTGGAAATTTATATATTTATATACCGAATAAAATAATGGAACTAAATATAAGCTGGTTAACACTTTACGTTACTTACAGCAGCTCGACTTTATAGAGCTACCACACTATCATATCATGTCGTAGACACATGATAACCCAAACCCGTTACCATTATACTAACGATGTGCCGACCATTTCTAGTACTTCCCTTCATATGGGAAATGTCAAGGAATACCCTAGATTTCGTAGAACGATGCCATTAATATAATGGCAAATTTAAAAGCGATGCTATATTGTGGAAACTATATATTGTTGACATATATTCGTCCAAATTTCGAAAATATCACTCAAAAAGTCTCATGGAATTGAATTATACATTATTCGGCTCCATATCTATCACGACATTATTGACAGTGTCAGCAGAAGAATCTATGCAAATTGAATTGCAAAATGTGGTTACTACCAGATAAGGATACGTGTTGGAGATTAGTGTCATATCAAAAGTAAAAATCGAACAGGAAAAGACACGCGCCCCAACACTTAAGTTGATCAAATTAAAAGTGGCATGACGTTATTGCATAAATAGAGAATATTATGCAGTGCCTTTTACTATCAAGTTTATTAGGCGAGGCTTAGAAAACGAAGAATGGCGAGGCTCGTTTTAGTTTCTATTTATCATGTAGATTATCCATATTTTCTGTATGAATTACTATTATTACCTATTTCTCAGAATGGTACGCTTATCGAGGACGTCGCCATGTTGTTGTTTTTTGTTTGCTTTATGACGTTACGTGCATGACGTCAGATAACGTTACGTACAATAAACGCCGAGGGATTCCGCATTGATTTGCTTTATTGGCCAGTGCCTAATTAAAGCAAAATTTAATAGATCACCCCTTTATTAGGCAGAAAAGTGCTAACTGCATGATAAATTAAAGTAAACGTTGATGCCCTCTAGAACCTGATTTAAATCTCCAGCGTTATTTTTTGCCACTAACCGTCCCAATGCGACTCGCCTATTAGTGCACCATAGAACCTGATTTAAATCTCCAGCGTTGTTTTCGCAACTAACCGTCCTAATGCGACTCACCTGTTGGTGCACCCTAGAACCTGGTTTAAATCCCCAGCGGCCTATTTTGCCACTGACCTTTCCAAGGCGATAGCCCTATTGACAACCCTTTTTGTTTTGTGATGTCTTATTTGGCCTTTTATTCATCTTTAAAGTTGTTCTTTGTTCTGTGTGTGTTTGTGGTTGACTGTCGTCCTTGAATGCTTCTTTTCCTATTCGATTTTTATATCTCTATCTTTTATGTTTGAAATTTCGCAATAATTTGCTTAGTTCTTGTTAACTGCGTTGAGTTTGAATGTGTGTTTTGGGTTGATTGTATTCTAGGAATTTCTGCATTTCTTTCCCGAATGTTATACCTTTTACAACATGTCTAATGTTGGCCAAAATGTGAAAGATTGTCCTATAGAAACTACAGAACCAAAACCGAAATGACAGAGTAGGTTCGCACAGTACTACAAACAAACTAGATCAAATAAGCAAGCTCAATCAATCAACCGGATAACATAATGAGTGGTGAGGACTGGCTTACGAAGCCAACGCACAAAATGTCAATCGCATTAAAGAAAAAGAAATTCAACTAGCGGTATAACTGTCTCAATTCGAATTAAGACGTAGTACCTCGAGTCGGAATTCCCCATTTACAACCATGAACGATTTTTATATTCCTATTGGATGAAAATGTTTGTATAACCTGTAATAACCACCTCACACACACCCCACACCCCAAAACTAGCGTTTTTTTTTTGCCCCTGACCGTTCAAGGCTGTAGACCTATTGTCAACCTTTTTATGTTTGTGATGTCATATAATGGCTGTTATTCATCTTTGTAAGTATTGTTTCTTTCTATGCTTTTGCTTGGTTGATAGTGGTCAGAGCATCTGGCTTATTCGTCGAGTGTTATTGTCGTGATGAGGGCATCATATTAAATCTATTTAAATTGTGCATTTTAGTACAAGTTCTCAAATATTGTGTTTATTCAGCGTTTGAAGGTCTCAGGAATATATCGGCATGTTGAGACGTTGTCTAGACGAAAATTTGAGGTTTCCATGAAAATTAAATTACCGATAGTAACAAAATTGTAATTATATGCACATTACAGTGGTTCACGTGGTTATTTAGGATATGATCGCGGTAATTGTTTCTCAATCATGGGCAAGCGATCCTTAATACGTTTGACAATGATGACATGTCAATAGCAGCAGACATTATGTGTGTCCGAGTATTAACTTCATATCCCATCCAACCCCTACTCTAGGAGGGTTGGCTGGGTATGAAATAAAACTTTATTTTCGGCTTAAAAAGTTTGCATATTGTAAAATTAAAACATTTAATACGTAATTTGAAACAGGTATTCATATTTTTTCAGTAAACAACGTGTTTCATTGTCGAAATATCCGTTATAAAATCATGCTAATATAAGCTTTTCCCATCGTTTAATGAAATTAAGGCGGGACCACGTAATGGGACGTTTGTTATTTCTTTTAGTATACGTACCATACATTCTCTATAATTAAGATATGCATGATATAGGGATGATTAGTGAACTGTTAATTTTGCTTCTCCCACGTGTGAGCACCCGTGACTATTATATAGGATGTTTTATGGATATTGCTTTTTGTCTAAATATGCTAGAGAAAACTTTGAAATTTGTTATATAAAGTCCTTAGAGGAAAACGTTGTTTGACAGTTTTATTTGAATGATGCATTTGTAATATTCAACTTGAAAACACATCCACTTAATGAAAATAATGAGTTAAGCGATGGATATCGTCTGATGTTTGTCTAAATTTTGTCTTATCGTACCCATAATAAGTTGTTCTCACTGGTACTTGCAATGTGGCTTTCGATCGCCTTTCATATTCATACATACAAGCTTATCTATGTGTTAAACTTATATTGCTTATTCTAAATACACCCGCACTATATAGCCTAGTTTAAAATATCTCGTTCTATTCAGCGATATAGCACTGTAACGTTGGCAACGCTAGGAAAATAAGCAAGGCAATGCGAAAGATATCACTGTAACGTTTGCAACGTTAGGAGAGTAAGCAAAGCAATGAGCGAAATATTTTCAGATTGTGTGCGTTATATTCACATTTTAGGGGTATTAGAATAGACATAGAACATCGTTTACGGTGAATTATCTTGTAATATATCACGGTTTGTCGTTCAATTGTAAACAATAATTTCACTCGCACTTCCAACCGTGATATATTACACGATAATTTACCGTAAATGATGTTCTATTTATTAATTAATGCTACGTTTTTTGTTAGAGAATATAGCACGGCGGGGATTCCTTTATTTACACTGTCCGTTTTAACTGGGGTGACAGTAGGGTAAGAGTGATGTTTGGTGCACCCCTAGAATCTGGTGTAAACCCCAGCGGTCTTTTTGCCACTGATCATTCAAGGACGGACCCGTAGTGTTTGTGATGTCACATGCCTTACTACTTATTAACATGATAGTTGTTGCGGTGTTTTAATGCGTGTTTTGTAGTTTACTGTGTTCTGTGAAAAGGCTACATTTCCTGTTCTTTACATTTT